>CACRXP010001160.1:119429-139852 GCA_902702965.1 Spirometra erinaceieuropaei | reverse complement strand
GACGGATGAGCTTCTCCAGGTGGCCGATTGTGAGACCCGCAGGACAGAGTAGATAGGTCGTGTGGCCGGCAGTCAAACCAGGAGACAAACAGTCCGTTGTTGAGTCCCCGGTTCGCCAGTATTCCAGTTCCACACTCAGCCTCTCCTCTTCGTTCGGCTTGTAGGTATTGAGCGTTACGTCACCGCGTTTTTCGGGACTTAGTGATCGCCTCTCGGAAAATGGCAACTCTGAATTGAAAAAAGCCAGTCTAAGAGATGGAGAAAAACTTTATACCATGACAGGTAGTGGTTTTGAATGCCTATTTTCAAAGTTACTACAGATATGGCATAAAAAGGCGAAAAATCTATATTACCCTTAAAGGTGAACAAAATGGCCTTTCGTCGTCACCGACCGCGCAGCAACCTCTGGCTAAGAAAATAAGAGGTTTGAACTCTAGACAATAAATAACTGGGACTGAAGTCTAAAGCCTCAACAAAGAGCGGCAAGCATGAGCATCGTTGAACCTAATCAAGAACACTGGCACTGGAAGTAGCATTTACAAGTGTGGAAAGATTACAGAATGGATCCTACGCATCCTCATAATGCGCCTTAGTCCTCTGGATGAGTAAAAATAACGGCAGAGTAAGATAATAAGGGGGAATTTGTCAGGAGTTTTTGATGTATACACCGACTACGACTCGGTCAGCAGTCTGTCGGTCACTGACTAATGAAAGGCGACAGTAGACAATGCGCTTATTATGATAAGTCGACCTGTTAAAAAATTCTAAAAATATTTTAAGGGGAAAATACCCAAACATAAGACTGCGATCCGTGGTACGGCTTTATGGCAACCAACGGGCACCGCAACCACGACTTAGTGAGTCGAGTCAACGGGAAGAAAGTAGAACTCAATCGGGAAGCAAGGCGTGAATGCACAAGGTGAAACGTGAGAAGGTGCACTGACCCTGGTGCCCGGGATCTTACAATATAGTCCTTACCAAAATAACATGGGTAGCTGAATCCTGCCGGAAATACAAATTAATACCCATAGTCATGGAAAATAAACTCCTGGAACTAACTCCTATTTTCCTATCTGCCACAGCAGTCCATGAGGCTTCTTTGGTAGACAATATGGTAGTAGCCCTTTCCGAAAAGGCGAAGGCCGTCTCGTTTGCGTAAGAGCCATTCCGTTAATGCCCGAGGTACGTCGGCTTGAGGAGACATTACGAACTTATCCTTCGTTTAGATCGGTTCACCTATATCAGCAAACGGCCTTCATGATAGAGGTACCCTCAACTAGCAGCTCTTTGTCGGTACTATCTCATAGAAATGTCCCTTAACCGCTGTCAGTGACTGGCGTGGTTGGGATGTGACAATTGAATCTTCGAGCTGGGATCTGGTCAGACCCTTCGGACTTTCTTGTTGCACATGTATTCGGTACAGATACGATCATGTTTGACTTAGCCCGCTTCGATGATATGCAGATCGCACCTTTTCAGGCATTAAGATCCGCGGCAGAAGATGTGGGGCTTAATCCATTCTTTCTGTCCAGAGACAAGATCGAATCCCGGAGGTCCAGAAACCACTTCCATCTCTTGACCAACTGTGTCGAGCCAGTTTTTGAGTTGGTCTCATGTTAAACACCTCTAGGTGGGCAACGATGCTGAATCGAGGGCAGCAATATTCGGTTTAAGAGATATATGACGAGGGACTACCAAAATCAACTCAGACGTCCCTCTTGGATGGCCTGGGATATCCTTGCGTTGTCGCAGCGAGCACAGACTGCTCCGTGCGAGACTAAGTCGGTGCACTTCACTCAACGGATAGTTTTCGGGTGGCAGCAGTCAGACGCCACCAGTTTCTGCTCATCTTGCACGTGCACAGCATAGCATTCACAGCCGTAGAGAACTGACCGAACGGACGCACGGTGCACGCGGATCTTTGTGGAGATGATGTCGCGCCTGATCTAGACACTTTCTAAGGATTGTGAAAATCGCGAACAGCATTGATTGGGGAGACGATGTCGTCCTTACTCTGATCATTCTACGGCAGCCTCATTCCACGGAATTTTAAACTGTTCACTTCTTTAAGTTGACAGTCATTAACTACGAGGGTGCCTTCTCCTGGCCACGGGTGGAGGCTGACCTCGTCCGCAACGCGACAATGATGAAAAGAGTTGATTCACTGATGTCAACGTAATCATCCAGCCAAGTCGCAAACAACAGTCGACATACTGAATGACAGCAGCAAATACTTACAGCTTAAGCCTTCAGTCAATATTACCGGATAAACAGGACCAGGCTAGTGTCAAACGCACAGCACCAAAACGACATAATTTCCCAAATCCATATTGTTCGACGGGTTTCTGCAGTATCCAAATACTTTTGTGGAATCCTTGCTGTATCATATCGCCCGTTTATCTCCCGACAAACCTTTCCGGCGGACGTCCTAGCATGAACCAAGATTAACGACTAGTGCACTTGCATAATTATGATGGGGAAGAGTTTTGGTACCAGTTGAACTTCCTGGTTCTAGGCTCGACCTCTGAATGAATATCTTGCACTTAGGTAGCGGTGGCCAGAAAAATTAAATTGACAGCGATTGAGGATTGTCATATCGCTTTGCCATCAGCAACCGGTGACAGTGAATAAGGTAGACATCGCGCCAAATCCGAACCTTCAGAAAAGCGAGCAGCTTGAGGGGACCCACATGTGACAAAAGCTTATAAGCCTTATGCCAATTGATAAAGACAGGTCAGGCCTGATCAAAACTATACGAGGTACAAGCAGGTCCAGACAAAATTGCTGCTGTTTGAATGGAGCTGCTACTTGGTCAAGTCCCTGTCAAATAAATTCACAGTTGGAAATGTTTAGAAGTCGTTCCAGTGTCCGCCAAACCTGAGTGTCCGAGGTTTTTGTTGTTTACACGTTGATTCTATACATTCTTACTCCACTGCCATTCAACCGGCACGTATTTAAACCGCTGCGACGCACTGAGAGTTCTGGATTGAAGGTGTCCAAACTAGCCTGACCGCTGGCAACCAGTCAAAATGCGGCAGTGCTTCATAAGGTAGCTTTTACAGAAAATCCCCAAATGACTATAAGAGTATAGAAAGTATAGTTTTCAAGAGAGATGTCAGTGGGGGTTGTAGGGCGGAATGAATTCTGGGCCGATCACAGCGAGCAGCAGAACACTTAGGTGTCTTAACTCTCATTTTCCATCAGAAAAAATGGAAATGGGAAGGCGGATGGTCATGTCGCGCTGTAGCCTAATTTGCGCGCACGCGCATACTGACGGAGGATACATTTTGTCGAAAAAAGTGAATGAAACGCCATGGTTCAGGAAGCCAGCTAAGTCAGAGCTGCTGACAACGAAAGTTTATTCTTAAAAGGTATTGTAAGTAGGCAACACAGCGCTTAGTAACAATAAAGGGGCGACAGTGATAGCTCGGCGACAGAAGTTCATGGTCACGGAAATGCGGGCAGAACACGGGCGTCACGATGACTTTTGACCCAACCAGTTCTTGTAGGACAGTAGGCAGTGGTAAGTGCACAAAAGTCACACATTAACGGCAAGTAACTGGATGTTGTAAATAGTGCAAATTGTTAAAAGGTCGAGTGAAGATGCAGGGAACGGGAGTTAAGGACGACTCACTTGAGTAAAATCCTCTTCTCAAAGACATTTCATTTTCAAACAGATTGGGCACCAGTTTGTAAACTATTGCCTGTAGCACGTGGTCCGATCGGATGGCATACTGCGGGCGTGTCTTGTGCAGAAGGGTGCCACAAACAGGACAAGTATTAAGTCTTTCTAAAAATTTGATGATGCAAGATTTGCAGAATGAGTGAAGACACTCTTCAATTGTTGTCGCATCAATCAGATAACCCTGACACAGTGCACATGTGAGCAGTGGATTTAAATCTCGAAGTGGAATATGAGCAACCTTGTGCATCGCTTATTGACGAGGCGTACGATGACCGCCGTAAACAACAGACTTTTAGAATTAACACTAAACCGCGCCAACTTTCAGGCTTCCAAAAGAGGAAATGATGTGCTAACTTTGCTCATTATGCACAGAGGGGTAGAATTATTAACATAAAAGGACGTTCACAGCCAGTAAGTATCCTGAGAATAGGCGCCGGCAGCTACAGGAACAGACGACCTCAACGCAAAATTGCCCCACTTCCCCGTGATTAATTAAAACTACGGCCTAGAACATTGTTGAAGGTCCTTATGGCCGTTAGCTCATGCCTTGATTAATCTGTAGCTAATTATGCAGAGGGAAACTCAGTTGGCAAAACTCAAATTGAACAAGACTTTTTTGGAAGAAACCGAGGGAATGCTTTCAGGGGGGAGGTCCGGTCACGAACCGAGGTATTCGGCAGATATTTGTAATGGGGCTCAGGGAGGTGCAGCCAACAGGGGTATCAGACGGTATTCAAAATGCACAATAGTCTGACAACATACATAGGTCCGGAAAGAAATGCCGGTATTATATCAGTGTCGCAACACTCTGATTCGCAGAGAATTATGGTGTTGCCGGATTGATACGGCATTGAAAATCTTTTGAAATTTCATAAAAGTGACGTAGTTCACGGACGTATACACGAGCGCTTGGATCCTACATTCAAGAATTTTGGGCAAGTTGATCATGTAAAATCTGCTATTTCAGGAGCTTAGTTCAGCACCTTACGGAACCTGACCTTGGCAGAGAAGGTACGCAAGGCTTACCTGTCTTTGATTTGTTGCTGAGGCCCCGCTGTGGATTTTGCAGAGGGGATAATATGCGCAAGTGTCCATATGCAATGACCGACAACTAAATGTTCCAAATTAAGCATTACGGAAACAGGATTGGTAGAATAGTATTTTCCCTGGCCGAGAGAGCGCTTACAGCTGAGGTAGTGGCGGCAACAATAGTTTCGCCACGCGAAAGGGCCGTTGGTATTATTGTCGTTATTGTTATTTTTGCTGTTAGTTAGGCGAATATCATAATATCCATTGGAGTCAGATGCTCGCCACGCAGGATGTGTTAGTCATGCGCAGCGTAGATATTCAAATGGCAATTGACTTTATATGAACTAAGGTGGTACACGTAGACGGAAGAGCTGACGATTTGCGAGCAGATTACCACAGTAGCCCACAGTGGAAACGAGAGATCGGAGTATCGAGAAAATTTTAAATGGCAGCGACAGAGGCATAAGAAATTCACTAGCAAGTTTCTTGAGCAGCCAGGACGGTCTCTTGTCCGGACATGGAGACTTCGCTATGTCAATGGCCTTAATTACCTGTAGATATGATCTTCTTCAAGGAGGATGTTACTTATTAATGAAGCAGGCAGGTCCTCTGAGGTTAGAAAAGAACTTGCTTAGTGAGTTTTTATGTGTTGGAAAAACTGTGGAAGATGTTGCGTCCCCTCCTTTGTCTGGAATTTGAACGCCCCTTGGAGTCTTTATCAATCACCTTGGGTCCTTGTTTGTTGTATCTCTTCAAAGATTGCTGCAGACTGATTCGAGATTAAACGTTGTTCAACGCAGCGCATTTCGCTCGAGTTCACGAGGAGCTTTGCCTATCATAACTCTCAGTTTTATCCCGTGTCGTACTTTATGGGAATTATCTTACTGCAGTCTGCTTTGTCTGCAAATTTTTCTCCCCAGACTGTTCGTTGGCAATGCCGCATTCTTCTTCTGCCTTATATTCGACAGTGAATAGGGGATGCTTAACCATATATAAAGTTTCGTTGGTCTATTACAAAAAATGTCGTCGTAGTCCGGATTGGACAAATTTGCTGTCATCTGGTTGCCGTCACCTCGCCACATGCTGTGCATTTTTAATGAAGTTGTGAGGGATTGGGAGTGAAAAATAATCCTTCACAAGCACTATATAGTTATTTTGGGCGGTTGTGTGCACGGACCACAACGACGATACGGATTATAGAGTTCTTAAATATATTGCCCCTTTGTATTTTTTACTCGGCTGCACAGAAAATTGTATGAGGTACGCAATTCCTGCCTTACATTAAAAGTTACGGTTCAAGAGTGGCTTTGGACAATGTGTGTGGATGGTGACTTATTTGATTCCTAGCACTTCGGGGCCACCCAAAATCAAGATACTATTATGACTAAAAAAATCGTCCGATGCGACCGCATCACTTGGCTTAGCATGTTAACATATACGTAGTCTCATGTAAGCTAAGCAGTCGTTGTTCCACCTCCACACTTTCGATGATAGAGCGTTCGTTTTTCTCTAATGTGGAATTTCTGTATCGTTTGCCATTTATAGGCTTAACTTTTTGGTTTTAGCATTCCGATGCGAGAACAATGTCATAACACCTAGTGTAACTTATTCCTCCCGTCTACCTCCCTCACGGGGATGGTGGTATGAGAGGTTGTATGGGCGGGGCCTCCAAAACGACCAAAAATACAGTAAAAATAATGCACAATGGTTAAAAAATTGCATCTCCGCCAAATTGTGCTTCAGTGCATCAAAAACATCCCACAAATGACCCTGACATTGGTGAGGCAGCCTATCGGGAGGGGCTATAGTGACGTATCCCCTCTTGCTCCCACACTATTGTTGGACAGGAACGCAAACCGCACTAGTGCTAGCACACGCACTGGCGGTGGTACCAGTTCGGTTCGTAGTAGTTCTAGTATTACAACAAGTTACCGATAGTAGTGATGTTGGTGTTGGCGGAATCTGTAGTATTAACGGAATATCACCACCGTTACTAGCACCGGTAATAATAGTAATAGTGTATTTTAAAGTAATAGGCAAACCCCTTCATGACCCTATTGAAAACGGTACATAAAATATAGATGTTAAACGTACATTTTACTAAAAGGTTGTCAGTAACATATTTGTTCACAGAAAACGTCTTCACAGTGCGGGGCTGCGAAAGGCGCGGCAGGCAGTCTTTTCAGTATACATATGAAATTTTAAGTGCAGTTATATACAAGCAGCATAAAGTACAGTCATTTGCATAGTTTGAGAGGGAAAATTTCATTAAAAGTCAGGGATGTGTTAAGTAGGGATGAAATCAAGAAATGAAATTTATGGCTGGTCGCGGATAGTCGTGTAGGGAGAGTCGTCGATTATCAAATATCAAACGACCCAGCTGCCTTTTGAAAACAGCCACTGCATCAGATGTCATTATTTCACTTGGAAGTGAGTTCCACGGTTGAACAACACGCTGGCTGAACGAAAACCTCCGATTGTCTAGGCGTGTACCCTCCCGCTTGACTTTGTACGGATGACCTCGCAGGTGACTCGTGGTCGGGAATTCAAAGAAGTCTTCAGTTTTGAACGAACATTCATGCCCATGGATAATGCGAAATGTCCATAACAGGTCATACCTCATTCGTCTATAGGATAGGAGGAACAAATTTAACTGGATTAATCTTTCTGGGTATGACAGAGTCCTGAGACCGTCCGCTAGTTTTGTGGCCCGTCGTGGCACTTGCTCTATGGCATTTCTGTCTTTCTTCATCCAGGGCCTCCATGATGGCATTCCGTATTCCAAGTGCGGACTGACGGACGTGCTGAATATCTGTGAGAAGAGTTCTGGAGAAAAGATTATAAAGGCACGCCTAATCCAGTGCATGATGCTGGTCGCCTTTTGGACGACTCTTTTGCAATGCTGAGAGGGCAGCAAGTTTGAGGATGTCCAGACACCTAGGTCTGTCCACTTCTTTTAGTGGAACCCCATTTATGGTGTTCTGATGTTTTGGGAAGCACCTCCGACCAGATTCTAGTCGCAAGACTACACACTTGGATACGTTAAACGCTAGAAGTCACTTGCTGGACCACGCAGCCAGCTTATTAACATCTTCCTGTAGCTTTTGCGCATCTTCAACGCAGCTGATTGTTTTCCAGATCTTTATATCATCCGCAAACATGATGCCATCGCATTCAAGGTCTGCAGGACAGTCATTTATATAGATGAGGAAGAGGAGAGGACCCAAGACTGAGTCCTGCGGAACGCCGCTTTTTACTGGCACCCATTCGGATACAGTGGTTCCAACGATGACTTTTTGGAGCCTGCATGAAAGGAAACTTTTAATCCACTTAAAAGTGTTGCCCTGTATTCCACACTCCCAAATCTTCTGTAGGAGTCGTCCATGAGGAACGTGGTCAAACGCCTTCTTAAAGTCAAAGAAGATGACGTCCACTGGACAGCCCTGGTCTATGGCTCTTGTCCACTTTTCCTGAGAGTAAAGACTGTTTTTAAGACAAGAGTGACCACGACGAAATCCATGCTGAGCAGCACATAACAGGTCCCTCTGCTCCAGATACGACATTAGATGCCCTTTAATAAGTCGTTCCATTACCTTGCATAGAATGCAGGTTAAACTAATAGGACGGTAACTTTCGGGCTCCAGCCGGGATCTTCCTTTATAGATTGGAGAAATATGGGCCATTTTCCATTCTTCCAGCAGTTCGCCTTCCTACATAGACTTCCGAAATATCAGGGACACCGGTTCACACAGTACATCAGCTAATTCTCGGAGGACAAGTGGATGAATTCCATCTGGACCAGGTGATTTGGCAGGTTTCAGCCGACGTATTTCGGTTCTTATCAACGTGGGTGAGAATAAAAGATTGTCTTCCAATGCAGGACAGGAAGGATTTGGTCGTTGGTCTACGTAAGTCATGGCAGGAGGGTTTGTGTCATGAATGAATACCGACTGAAAGAAATTGGAGAAGGCTGATGCTTTCAGGTGGTCATCTGTCTCAATTACTCCGTTTTGGGATCTTAGCGCTGGAATCGGGTCGCGATTGCTTTGCCCATTACGTATGTAACTACAGAGGATTTTAGGATGCTTCAGGGAATTTTGTAATATGCCCAGCTCATAGTTACTTTGAAGTCTATTAGCCTCACGTTTACACAAATTCCGCTGTCGCTTGTATTCCTTCAGGTGTTCAGGACTCTCTGTTTGTCGATAGCGTCTCTACACTTTATTTCGCCTCTTAAACGCGGTTTGCAGTTCCCGGTTTATCCACGGTGGAAGGTTGTTTGTTTTCTTTCGTCTGAGCGGACAGTTTAGATTAACGATTCTTTTGACCAGTGAGCTGGACGTGCTCCAGTAGACATTAACTGTTCCCTGCAATGTGGTTTTCCACGGTATTGCTGAGGCTTGCGTTCGCATGCTAGAAAAATCCCCCTTCCAGATATTTGTTTGTAATTGTTCAGGTGAATTAGGTTGGGAGAACATGGAATACTCGAAGAGCATCACAATATGATCACTAGCACCGATTGGCGGGAGATCTTGTATATCCAGCACACTCTCCTCATCTCGAGTGAGCACCAGGTCGAGGCAATTTGAACGTTGCCTTTCCCTAACACGTGTTCCGAGAGTTACATTCTGGAAAAGTAGTTTTTCTGCTGCCAGTTCAAGCAAATTTTGTCCGAATGTGTTCGATGGACCCGAAACCGTCCAAGCCTGCCAATCGATATTGGGGGCGTTAAAGTCCCCGACAACAAGGACGTCTCTGTTCGAGCAGGTCTTGCTCAGTTCGCTTAGGAGAAGGGTATCGTGTTCGGAAATCTGGTTTGGGGGACGATATACAACTGCAAACTGCAAGTTCTGTTGCAGCAGATCCTGTTGCCGAATTTGCCACAGTACTACTAATAGTAATAGTAAGTAGCTGCTTTCGTCTTCCTAGTAGTACAAGCCGAAGTAGTTATGGTAGCGGCAGTAATACTGGTATTAGTCATTGTATTGGCGATAGTAAAAGTCGTATTAATGTCAGCGGCAGTAGGATGCCATCAGCACTCCGGACGGCCGCAGCCGTGTCACTTTTATAAAAGTGGTCATATAGTCCGTCGTAATATTACCACCAACAGTAACGGTGGAGCTTGTAGTAAAAGTACTGACTGTTGCACTGGTAGCAGTGCCCGTATTATTACTGGTAATAGTAGTAGTAGTAGTATTATTAGGATCGCTGGCTGCATTGACTGCACCGGCAATAGTATAATTATTAAAAATAGCTGTAATTGCGGCTAATTTTGTGGTAGTGATAGTGGACGTATTAGTAGCATCATTTATTATTCCCTTGCCGTTATGAGTACTGGTAGTACCGTGAACATTACTAAGGATTTCAGTACTACTTGTTGTCTTCTTAGATTTCGTAGAATTACATATGCCAATTTTAGGAGGTATAGTGCCGATCCTGCCAGCACCAGCCCCTCCTAGCCCCATCAAACCTCACAGGACTAAATGGGGCTATGAAGGTGCTGGGCAGGGCTGTGGACGGGTCTGCGACGGGGCATTCTACGCAACAACCCCGTCTAGCCCCGCCACCAGAAAAAATGCGCAGGGGCGCTGCCCTTTCGTCCAATTTTGACACCCCTTTAAAATACCCACCTGTACTGCGAATTTCCGAGGCGCAGTGCCCCATCGCTTCCACGCGCTGCACGTCGAAGCCACCTAGTGTACGTGGAGTACTAGTACTTATAGATACTATAAGTATCCTTTCGCGGTGATAAGTACATAAAAATAACAGTAGTTGCGGTAGCAGTAATAATAGTTCAGCTCACGTATCAGCCGCGTCCTCTGCCGCGTTCGCGCCTAAACGAGTTGGTAAAGGCGTATCGCTGTTCCTTCCGAGGTCATGCATGCAGTGTGGGAGTTCCGTAGCGTCCGGACATAGGTTGCATTCCATGCCTCCCAGTACAACCCTTCGAAAGACTACATGGATGACGGGCAGTACCGGCGTCCACATTTGCAGATCAGAGTTCGTAATTTGAAATGTCTACCTAATTCCTCTACTATTCTTTTCCCTCCTTACTTCATAACTTATTATTGTCGCCTTCCAAATTACATATACCTATTATCCTTGTCAAAAATTCACCCGAGCCTAAGGGCGCAAGGGTGTGGAAAATTGTAGTAAAACATTTATCCTATCCCTGGTTTTTAACGAGTTACTAAATGGCTATGTTTTACACGTTGACGCATGACCTCACGTATACTTAGCGTGCTCAAATGAACGGATAATTGCAGAGCTAGGTGGTTTATTGATTATGAATGTCACAATGAATATAGAAAAGATTATCGGAAACATTTAAATAGAAATACCAGCAGTTCTCAGGCATTGTTTAAGCAACGGTTCCTGCATGCTGCAAACTAATGAAATGGGGAATACTCGTTGCACACGGCCTTCCAAATAACAAAAGGCGACCTCGGGGCGAATCATTGCCGATGGCGTCCACTTCGTAATCGTGTAGCGGAAGAGGTATAAATGGCCGCCGATATCATGCGGTTATCAGTGGTTTAATGACAACCAAAACGTGAAGTAAGTGAGAAAATGTCCTATTCCAGACAACTTAAGGTATAAATACTGAACACGTCCTAAAATCGATTGCTTACTTCAAATCCATCTCCACAAGCACCGTTCACTGGGAAGAAGGCTACTACGCTTTGCAAAAATGCCCGCCATGCCTGCAGCGTTCCCATACCGGTTAGTTTATGTCATAGGCGATACTGTACTACGTCAACGTGTGTCCATAGATTCATTCCCTTTAGGGAGCTGCTATTTCGTAGATATCGTTTTAACCCACTCCACTATGTCTCAATGGCATCGGTACGTTTGCCGGTTGTTGTACGAACAAAGTACATCGAGTGATTTTCTTTGAATTGGTGTAGCCCAGTGTTGAGAGTGGAGCATAGACTTTTCACTTATCAGTTACGATGACATTTCCAGGTACAACTCATTCACCAATGATGGTGGTAAGAGATGCCGTGCTTCAGTCATTCACTTGTTCCATCACGACTTTTTTGCGATCAGTATAGTACACGTCGATCATCTGGTCCTATCGTTTTCGGCGCCCGCCTTTGTATTTTTTTTCGGTTAATCAAATTTTCGTCAAACTGGACGTCTATACCCTCACCACCTACTTGGGTGACTTCTCGTCGAAGGGCGTTAGAACATACATTGCTGCGCACGGCGTGTTACGAGATTCCTGTTACACGCGATATACCCATCTTGTCTGCGCATTTTGACACCGGCGTAACCAAAACAAAGCCCCGTACGATTTTTAGTCTTGTCGATATTGGAAGCCGACTATTGTTAAAGATAGATCGGTTCCCTTTGGATTTTTTCGGTATTTGTAGAAACGAACTGCTACACCATCTGTTGGTATACGAAGGGTTTTGAGATGCATTGGTATTTCACAGATGCTGTTCATTTAACATGAAATGATCGCCTTCTGCTGACCGTACTTAATAACTGTTGGCAACTACATAGAATTTATATGCTAAGGTGGTCTGAACTCCGTTCGGTATACTGGAATATGCCGGCCTTGTTTACGGATCCCTGCGTTGACCGCACAATATGGAAAAAAGGGGTTAAAGTAGTTTCGCGATAGTGTTCGCCTGACTTTTGTGACACAATGTCACGTTCATGTGAAACTTTACTTTCTAGTCAGTCGTACGTATCTTCAAACAGCGTGCAGTAATTACTTAACCGGCAGGCGATGGCTTGTATGGGTGTGACGATGAAATGTGAGCTTGGCTCATTCTTGCGTAGCCAGAATGATCTGGAGAACGGCAATGTATGTGAGCGATGAGCCATTTAGCTGGACCGCTGTCATATCTGATTGGTCTTGTCACTGCTAACCGACAGGGAATCTACCCTGCAGGCCGTCCAATCTTTCCTTTCATATCTTTATATCTGGCTCATTTTAGCGGTCGCCCCTCTGTGCGGCCTCTGGGTTCCTTTAGGTTTCCTCCGCGGAAATAGCACCGTGGGTCGGAATAGGCTTCGACTGACGTTTTCCACACGGACTATCAATATGCAGAATCCGTCATCCTTCCAGATTGCACTCAACACGCGTGCAAGGTAACCTCTGGACTGCTTGCAGAAATAAAAGACTATCTATGGGCCAGTGGGTGTGTTCAGCCGCTATAAATGACAATTTCCACTCGTCGACATAACCAACTACGTATCCGGGACTTATTCCCATGTCATACCGCATGGAGGTACCTAGAGAAAACACTAACCCGTCAATGGCATGGTTGACTATCGTGCCTTTGTTAGTGACCTGGCGCACCTACTCCGTCAACGGCATTGTAATTAAGAGGTTATATTTCCTATTGCTCACATATTTTCCCTGAATTCTTTGACTGAGGTGCACTAGAATTAATGCATCTTACGGTAAATAGCTCATACGCACGCCTTTATACCTACAAAAGTCGACTCCGTCAAGGTAACGAAATGCCGTCTGCGATAGTGGAACGGTAAATCATGTAGGTAGAAGGCGGGAGGGCATATGCCAGTAAAAATGCCAGAAAATTGCTTAATTAAGTACTTGCTCGTGATTTATTATGCTGCAAGATTTTGATTTAAGAATCTGCGCATTTCACACTAAAACAGATCAAATCATTAGATTTCGGAAAAGTAGTCTACTCGTCAATGAACTATCTATGTAACCTAACCCGTATGCCGTGCACGTCGCGGATGTGGAAGATCGTGTTCGTAAACTCGTAAATGTCCCTTTTTATTCAAATATCGTATATAGCAGCTACGCCATCAAAAATTTTCTTCGGCTGACACATTTTACCGTCATTACTTGTGACCATTCAAGTAGTTCTTGCATCATTTCCCTAGTCAACTAACCCACTACGTGATTAATCAGTGCGCAAAACCATCTGAGGGTGCACGCGATAATATTTTCCAAATGAACACACTATGCCACCTCCGTTAACTCTTACTTAGTGTTGGATATTCCTCGAGGTAACGCGTGCTTACTGCCACACTTCCTATCTAGCTGTTCAGCCACCATATCGTAAGCAAAATTACATTACCTAATTTGCTGTTTCCTTCCGTTGCCCGGCCTTCTTTTACTGAGGGCGCAGATGTAGGGGGAAGGGGTCGATGGCTTCCCTCAACCATAACCACAACCATGCAGGCAATACCTTCCCACTGTTGTCTTTACGCGAGAAAGCAATGAAAACCTTGTCCTCAATTTCCTTTTCCTCAGCGCTAACGGCACACACGTCCAGGCTCTGGTCGGCGAGTGCAGCGGTCAGTACGGTTCGCGTTCGAGCGCAAAGAATAGCGCAATAGCAAGAGGTGCTAGGTCCCTGCAGCCTTTCCCTATGGGCTGCCTTACCAGTTACAAGGTCATTTACGGAGTGTTCTTTATGCAGTCAAACAAAATTTGACGGAAATACAATTTCGTAATTATCGCGCACTACTCCTAACACCATTCCCATAAAAAAGACGGACGGGGAAATAAGTTACATTAAGTGTTTTGGCATCGTTTTCGCGCCCTGCATCAATCCAGCGACTGCCGCGCAAGTTTCCAATTATGGATACAATTGGAACCTTCTTGGATGAATGGATTCTTCAGCAGTTGGTTTCAGACTGTTTGCGCAATCCAGACGATATCTTAACCTACAATAGTCACGATCGGTTTGCGTAAGATCTTTTTACTAGAACTAGCTATATTCGTTGTACATGCGTTTGATTGGCAATGCATTTTGAATTCGAAATAACAATACTTGCAAACGATATGAAGATGTGGAATATGGTCCATAACTCTTCCAATGAGGATGGCCTGCAGGCCAATCTACTTCTCTAGATAGTTGGTCAAGTCGTCTACTTTTACCGTCCAATGTCAGTACATCTATCCTACCTTGCTTATGCAGGCCAGACAAGTGCATGGAAAGAAGATCCAACATTTTACCTAACATTGCAGCTTGACAAGACATCAACCATTAAAGCTATCTATGACTGCTGACTCCCAGATTCCTAAAGATGTCCATTTCACTGTTTGGAAGTGATCAAAGTCATAATGTTCGTCTGTATGGGAAATACTGTGGATTTTGACGAAGACCTCTTCTTCAAGATCCTCGGAGAACTTTGAAGGTCACGTCCCTTCATGCGATTCAAGCGCAGAGACTGTACAATCCATGATCCTAAGTGTCTCAAAAAGAATCAAAACAATGCCAAAAGTTCATTGCCTCATACAACCCGCCCAACAAAACGTTTGTTTTATTTGGAAGCAAACGCGATATAACCAGTAACAACAATTCTACATTAGGAACGGATTAGACTGTTATCTGATCTTCAGAGACCTCACTGAATTCGCAACCACAGGCAAACTTTGGAATTTCTCATTAACAAATCGTGCTCAGCCGGCAAGGGAAGTGTGCTAGAGCCATCCCTAGATATCAAGGTGGGGAAGATAGAGGGTGCCTTCTTTGCGGGCGTTGTGGCTTCTAACTTTAGAAAACTAGGAAGGGAGCTCTGGTAGTTTTGCCGTTCAAAATGTGCTCGAGCGATTGATGATAATACTCTTCCGCTGAGAAGCTTATAGACAATTTACGGATATTAAATGACTTTTCCGAAATACGTAGTTTGACTTTGCACAAAATCATCCTTTATGTCGCAGAAAATTTGTCTAAAGTCTCCCACCCATTCCTCCGAACATAACTGGAGTCCAGGGTAGAGATATTCACAAAAGTGGGGGATGGATGATGCGCGACACTGGGAGTAGGCACCATGATCCTTAACTTTATTTGTCAGCATTAGTTGTAGTAATGATTAAAGACAGATCTGAAAATGTACACTCTGTAACTCTCGCTTTAGGCAGCCCGTTCCGACGCATGATATCTTGCAGCGCATTTCGGGGTGCCGTAGGTAATTGTGCATGTGCTACGCACGTGAGGTTAATCACTGTTGAGTGACTTGCCAGAGTCGACTAATACAGTTTCTACAAATTCAAACCGGTCGGGCTTCTTCAAAGTTGCTGTGTGCAGGATGAAAGAATGAGTTTTTTGCTGAATATGTTGGAATAATACTTTCAAAGAAGGCGTATTCTCTCCACCTCCTCTCTACCTCTCAAGGAAAATCTAGATGGCTTAGGCTTAGAATCCTACGCGCTTATAGAGGACAGCATATGCGCTTGTTACTGAAATTATCCGTGAGCTTATACACATTGTAGTTCGGACGTCGTTGCCGACGATGTCGACCGTGTCCTCCACGGCAGGCTCAGAGCAGACATGGTGACTTGTGCGTGAATTAATTTAAAGTAGGAGTAGACTTGCACAGCCTTTATCGCACTCCTTCCTCTTCCCCCACCTGGACGCGGTGTCAAGACGTACTTAAGACCGATGGGGGGGGGGGTGACTGGAGCGGCCAGACGCTCACTCAGGTGTACCACAACACCCCCTGGCCCACAACAAATACTTGATCAGGATTTTAACCAACAACAAAATAAACGGGTCGGAAGGAGGAGGACGACTGGGTAACCATGCACAGGTCCTGTATGTACGGAGGGACGTAAGCACTTCTGTCAGCAGAGAACCGAGTGCCAGAGAACCGTCAGCGCATAACAGGCCACAAGGACCATGCTTTGCTGATCCTGGCATAGAAGATGCTTATGGACCTTTAGATCCAGTAGGTGACACATGCCCCACATTTGTCTGAGCTGACACCCTTCAAAGGCCAAGCAACCAGTCAGTCATCGACTAAGAGGCACTGCCCATAAGACAATTCGACCGTCGTTGCTGACGATGTTCACCGTGTGCTTCATAGAGAGGTGAAGCAGGCACGGTGACTTGCGCGTGATCTAGTTTATAGTAAGTGTAGGCTTGCCTCACACCTACCACACTTGCTCCTCTTGTTCCACCTAAACCCAGTGTCAAGACAAGGCGAAGAAGACGGGGGACGTGGGAGGGCGCAGGTGGATGGCAAATCCAAGCCCGCACCTTCGCGCCAAAACCCACACCCCCTGGTCCACGCAACAAATGACCAGGATTTTAACAACCCCAGCACCAAAACGGGCGAGAAGGACGAGGATGACTTCGAAGCCGTGCTCACGACCTGTTTACCCAGCGGGAGCAGAAACGCATCCACCGGCAGGGGACCAGGTGTCAGAGAACTGCCAGCACATACCAGGCTGCAAGGGCCATGGTTTGCTGATACTGGCATAGCAGGCGCTTACAGACGTTTCGGCCCAGAAGGGTGGAAGATGGCGCTAAATTTGCCTGGATTGTCACCCTTCAGGGCTGAGTATCCAAACATTAGTCGACTGAGAGGCTATCCCCATAAAGCACACAATCATCACATGCGTGAGAATGTCCCAGATCACTTAAGAAGGAGCCGTGACAACCTGGATCTCAGTCCATCAGTCCGAACCTCCACACAAACACATACAACTGGGCAGACTGGGGTGGGGACTGAGTTGAGGGGTCCGCCGTCAGCCTGCCAAGTCACGGCGCTTGGCGCACCGTGATAGACTCATATTCCGATCACACGTGCAGCAGAGGAGCAACATGGAGAAGGATTCGGCGAGCACACTTCCCACTTGCGTGGGAGGTGACAGATGGATGCTTGTGATGAGTGGTGGGGTTGTGAGGTGCGGGTGACCGATCAGGCCTATGGGTGAGGCGAATGTACGGGACAGTCTGGGCAGGATAAATCCGGACTGGCAGAGTCAGCTCCGGTAGTGATGGTGTGCTGTAGCCGGCGGTTGTCTACCGCACGGGTGTGGGGGTGTCCAATTGTGGGTTCACGTGACGGCCGTGGTAGGTCGCTCACTTGGTTGGGGGTGTAGACTACGCCTACCGCCCATTAACTAGACCCCAACTCACACACGTGGCTTCCCGAAGCTAGGCTCTGCCTATCGGACACATCTCTATAACCGCTACGACTAGCAGGCTAAACTGGGTAAGGGTATTTGCGGGTACATCCCCACACACACGGTAATTCTGTTCCCCTCCCACCCCCGCTGGTCGCACGAATCACCGCATCGGCACCTTACAGATGGGACTCCGTTTGCAGCCCCTCAGAAGGCCACAAACACTCAGCAAGCTACTGACCCAGTGGCTGGGAGTCCGGCCCCTTACTCCTCCTTTGCACCTTTTCTCCTCCCTTCTCCCCTGCCCTCCACTCTCTTTCTACTCTCCACGCTGCTCCACCGTCTTACCCCACGGTCGAAAGTCCTACGGCGAGGGCGGTATGCAATCACGTAGGCGGCCCAAGTCATTGGTCGTTCTCTCACAAAACCCCGTGACCAATATTGGAGAGCGGTATCCGTCTGGTACGACAAAGCAGCCCAATTTAATGACCGCTGCTTTACCCCTTGAGAGGGAGGGGGATACACTAGTGCACTAAACAAAGTTGAGGCCGCGATATCGGCGCGGAGACCGATAAACATGCGATCGAAACCAAAGCACAAGACAAGACACTCTGTTTTCCTCCTCCTATTCTCTGCCCCCCCCCCCACAGGCAGCTAGGACGAATCCGTTCATTCCGGCAACCTGGAATGTTAGTTCACTTTTAGATAATCGAGGAGCAACCGACCGGAACGGAGGCCCGCCCTAGCCGCTTGGGAAGTGATGCGCTACAAAGTGGACATGGCCAGCGAGACCCGTTTCTCCATAGAAGGCCAACTGGAGGAAGTGGGTGTCGTCTACACCTTCTTCTGGAGATTTCGCCCCAAGACAGAAGGATAAGACGCGGGCATCGTCCTTGCCCTTCATAACGACATCGTATGAAAACTGCCCTGTCTCCCACAGGACAGCAATGATCGTCTCATGAGCCTCCATCTGCCTCTCCGGAGAGACAAATTCGCTACCGTCGTCTGCGTCTACGCCTCCCCCCAACGAGGACCAGCTCTGAAACTGCAAGCAACAAATTCCGCGAGGGCCTGCACGCTCTCCTGACGACTGTGCCGAAGGCGGATAAGTTGATTGTCCTTGGTAACTTCAACGTCCGCGTCGGCACAAACCGTGCTGCCTGAAGATGAGTGCTGGGTTCCCATGATCTCGGCGGCTCCAATGACAATGGCTTGCTCCTCCTATGAACCTGTGCAGAACATCGTCTCATCCTGACCAACACCCTCTTCCGCCTTTCAATATGAGAGAAGGCCACCTGTATGCGCCATCGGTCGCGACCCTGGCACCTGCAGGACTATGCCCTTGTTCGGAGGCGACACCAGAAGGACGTGTGGGTAACAAAGTAGATCCCGAGTGCCAACGGGTGGACCGACGATCCCCTCGCAGGAGACCTCAATGTAGGCAACCTACAGGTAAGTTGAATGTTGCTTTGTCTTTGCCTCCTCACCATCTCCATTTCAGTAGTGCGCTAAATCACTGACTAGCCGACCTTTCAGCCGCCGCCGCCGCCGCCGCCGCCGCCGACGACGACGACAACGACGACGACGACGACGACGACGACGACGACGACGACGACGAGGACGCCATTGTGGGGGACCGATGATACCAAATGAAGGACATGGTCCAGTCGACCGTCCTGGCTGTCCTAGGTCGCGCACGCCGACAACATCAGGATTGGTTCGATGAAAGCGACGCTGCCATCAGAAATCTGCTCGCCGAGAAGAACCGTCTGTTCAGAGCCTACGTCTACTGCTCTATCGACGACAACAAAGCAGCCTTCTACCACAGTCGTCGCCTTGTGCAACTGCGACTGCGCGGAATGTAGGAGGCCTGGTTTGCATGGCCGAGGAGATCAAAGGATACGCGGACTGCGACGAATGGAAGCATTTCTATGCTGCAATCAAGACTGTCTACTGTCCCACAGCCAAAGGCACCGTTCCTCATCTCAGCGCTGATAGAACGACCCTGCTAATAGAGAAGCTGCAAATTTTTCAGCGATGGGCCGAACACTTCCGAGGCGTTCTCAACCGTCTCTCCACCACCTCCGATGCCGCCACCGCTCGTCTATCTCAGGTGGAGACCAACACTGATCTCGACCTCTCAAAGAAACCACCAGGGTCCTGCAGTGGCTATGCAGCCGGAAAGCGTTTGGATCGGACGCAATTACTGCTGAGATCTACAGACACGGCGGCACCCAACTCATGAATCTTCTGGCAATGTTATTGCAGGAGATGTGGCATGAAGGAGAAGCCCCGCAGGATTTCAAGTACGCCACAGTCTTCCATCTCTGTATGCCGAAAGGTAACCCTAGCTCTGTGACAACCATCGAGGAATCTCCTTACTGAACATCGGCTGGAAAATCTCTGCTTGCATCGTCCTCAACCGTCTCAATAGCCATCTGGAACAAGGACTCCTGCCGGGTATGAATGCGTATGTGTCCTACTAGGCCCATGCGGTGACCGAATATACGGAGACCTTGAGAGCAGTTGAGGCGGATGCGGCGAGTGTATGTTGGTTCTCCAGGCACTGATTCGCCAGCCCCTGTGCGATGGATTTGATAGTGACCGACCAGGCCAATGTGCGAGGTGAATGTACGGGGACAGTGTTGGCAGGATAAATCGGGAGCGTAAGAGTCGGTTTCGGTTGTGATGATGGTGGAGCTGCTGGTGGTTTACGTGCTGGGAGATGGGGTGTGGATAGGGCTAGGCATGGAAAGTGTGCAAGGTGTGCTAGTGCATCGATAGCGCTGTGAATTACGCTGTCGTGGATATGCGTGTGACTTAGAAGGCTCATGCCGTGAGTGAATGTGTGTAGGCAGT
>CACRXP010001160.1:81026-116758 GCA_902702965.1 Spirometra erinaceieuropaei | reverse complement strand
ACTCCATAGGTGGGACATTGAAATTATTTACAAATGGTGGCCATAATCTTCAAAAAATACTCAAATTTCCCACAATTTTCTGCACGATGCTGACAAAAGCGGTTATCTAACAAAGTAGCTAGCGTACTCGGCTGCCTCCTTCGGAATGCCATCATTAGTAAATTCTCCAGTAATAAGGTCAGTCACAAGAACTGCAGTTTGCACAATGCCTGCTTGCTGTTTTCATGGACTCAGTGTCGAGATAGCAGGCGCCCACTACTCCGCTCTGAATCCAGTCCATTTCCATTGGTCGTTTTAGATCTTAATCTCACAAAACCGGAAAGTCGAATGCACTTGTGGAGTAAGATGAGGAAGATAGTGCGTTATGTTTACCAGTTCCGGAACGATTATGACTACTTCTACAAAGCTGATGATGATACTTATATGTTTGCGGAGAACCTGGCCCATGAACTGAGCCGAAGAAACCCCGACGAACCATTCATGATGGGACGCCGCTTTCGCGTAAGTCATTTTAGACTAAATTGTCATGCATGCATTCTGATTTTAAGCAGGTCCCATTACTGTTTAAACAACTTTTTGCAGCTTTCAACGTTCCTTCTAGCTTAATCGGCAGTGGGTGTTTCCAATGTTAGAATTCGGGCCTTAACTTAAGTGAGGACTCTTAACAACAATGAAGAGGAAAACCGGAATGGCTGCTACTGGTTCACTTACCAGCCAATCAAGACAAAACTACAGGCCTGGAAAGCCTTAGTCACGAACCTGCTATCGTCGCTTCCAGAGCATAATACATTGCCGTTTGGTCAGGAGCTTTTAAACTGTAGACTAGACTCCGAAATCCTAAGAGTAATGTGCGAATAGCAGTCACGGATTCAGCGCGATTGCGGAACGGAGTATGGCGTTTCGTTTTGCCTTGGAGCTCCTGCCGCCTGCCTCTGTTCGTATGCAATTGCCCTTTCAACTGAGGTTCTAATTAGAGTAGATGGGCTAACTCATGAAATGTTGACCGAAATTGTGAAATACGTCTTCGATTCGAAAAGATGTACTTAAGTAGGAGTATAATATTAATCGCCGTGCAGCATAATCCAATGGAAATTAAGTTGCATCAGGATGCCGGCTTTTAAATAAATTTCGTTATGGCCGCCGGCAAGCTACACAGTAAAATATTACTATTTTTTCATCATGAAATTTTTCTACTGATTATCGGTGACCATATACATTTAATTATATTTCATCGAAGACATGCACAAAAATATTCATACTTTTGGTAGAAAATTACGTCTTGTTTAAACATGATACTCGAGGAAAGAGTGTAATTCGATTTTGAAAAAAACGTTTATAATTATGAGATTTTTTAAGACCGTGAAATTCCCGTTCATATAATATCGTATCTTTGCTTTTACTAACGTTGATTGTTAAGTTGCCAATACGACTCACATCCACTACTAATTTTCCATATCCCCATAAAGACTCCTCTTAATACTCTATAAAAATGTATGACTCTCCATACACGGAAACAATACAGCTTGTAGTTTCGAAACCCTGAATGCAAGTGTAACGGAAGGTTGGGTTCAAAATTACTCGGGGATTGGAAGAGTGTTTTCTAAACCTAATTACGCCCTTTTTTCTATTATAAAATTTAAAGACTAAATAAGTTGTCTAGAAATTTAATTATATTTCATAGAAGGCGTACGCAAAAAATGCTCATTTTTTACTCATTTGGTAGAAAATTAAGTGTTCTTTAAGCTCGATACGCGAAGAAAGGGTGTAATTTGCTTTTGAAAAAGGTTTTTGATTATGAGATATTTTAAGCCCGGGAAATGCCCGTTCATAAAATATCGTGTTTCTGCACCTACTAACTTTGATTTTAAAATTGCCAGCACGGCTCAAATCCACTAATAATTTTCAATAACCCATAAAGTCTCCTCTTAATACTGTATAACAATCTATGATTCTCCGTACACGAAAAATATACAGCATCTATCTTTGAAACCCTGAATGCAAATGTAACAGCAGGTTGAGTTCAAAATTATTCGGGGATTGGAAAAGTTTTTTCAACCGAATTATGCCCTTCAAGTATAAAATTTAAATACTAAATAAGTAGTCATTTTCGCATTGTGTAGTTTCGTAGATGGCCATAAAGAAGTTCATTCAAAAGCCGACATAATGAAGTAAACAAATTATTATGGCATTAGGCTTCACGACGATAAATGCGAATGTGCGGGAGCAGTGTGGACAGTGGGTGAGGCGGGTTTAGACACACACACACACAACAATTCCACCGTTGTTCCACAGTAAGGCGGAGCAGGCAAGGCAGGCATAGTGATGATAGACTTGCGTTGCATCTACCGCACCCTCTCCTCCACAAATGAGCCCGGCGTCAAGACATAGTCAAGAAGACCGGAGCGGGTTAGGGCGTAGGTAACTGTAACGGCCCGGACTGCACCTAGGCGTGCCACCACACCCCTGGTCCACACAGAAAATGATCAGGATTTTTCGCCGACAACAACAACAGCCCCAATAAGGGCCAAATCAACCTAAATCACTAGGAAGTCATGCCCACCACCTGTGTGCTTAGCGGAAGCGCACGCGCATCCGCTGGCAAGGAACCAGGTGTCAGGGATCACTCACTTACATACTTACTAACTTAATATAAGTAACAGGATTTTTGCCGCATCCACCAGAGGACAATGATAAATGTACCCCCGAGCAGAGTCTGTTAATATTTTCATTTAAACCTAGACGCGATTGTAAAGGACGCGGTCCCCATACGCCTGGTGCCACTCACCATATGAGCGCATGCGTGTTGCTTCTCTCATAATATCTGACCAGGTCTATTTACTCCCGTAGAGAAAAAAGAGCTCAACAATTTCTTAATTAGTGCTGGAGTTAATTGAAATTCCTGTTGTTTCTTACGTACAGCATATCGCCTGGCACAGTTTACTTGGTATATCGTTTTGGTTGTTCTTCAACTAGACTCAACACGTGGCCTCTACTCATAACTTTCGCTCTTTCTACTGCGTATATCAATGGTACAGAAGTCATGTACTGAAATTTGGGACTGATAGTCACACAGGAGCGACACACACCGACCTATCCTGGACATGAGACGGAACATGGTCTGTCAGTTTTACCTTGGGACTGCACGTCAAAGCCACTGGTAGCATCTGTTGGTAAAAATCGAGAGTTATCATGGTCCTACATTTAATGCATGGGCGTGGATTGCTAGCAGTCAGTAAGACTACAATGACTGAAACATGTGCATTAGCCAAGGGGTACGGACAAAGGCAAGGGAGGCTAGAGTGGGCAGTTGTGGTTCATTAGCCGTGGACAGATAGCCATACCCAATCATTTCTGCGTGACCCTCGATTCGGGTCCCCTGTTCCTTGTTCTTTGAGCGTTCAGGAGTATAACGCTGCATCATTGAGTCACGAGCTCAGTGAGCTGTCGACTGTATAATCACCAGCAATCAAAGATATTAATAAAAGTGACTGAAATTGTTACTACCCACTTTAAAGGCACTTATGTCAAACATTGTTGTCGTATTGCTTCATCACATTGTGACTAAATCCCATCTATTAAACCTGCACCCAGAGTGTTCTTCCGCGGAGCTAGAGTAAACCAAAAAAACACGAGAGCATACTTTTCAGGAAAATTATTTTATTGTAGAGATTCCAAAGAAATGGCTACTTTTCTGGAGGCGCCGGATATGTCCTTTCGCGCGGGGCACTGAAGTTGCTGGTTGAGAAAGCAATCGACATACACCCGACCTGTCCAACCTACGATGAGGATAAGGAAGATGTGAAAATGAGTAAGACCCATGCGGCCATTCTATTCTTTCATAGATATCCCCTGATACCTCTCCAATCAGTAGTATAACCTCACTAGGGGCAATTTTCGGTGGCCATGGAAGTTTACGAGTCCTGTTAGGACATTACTGTTTTTTATCATCTGTCGTTCTAGCTGGGAAGGAAACCTCGGCTGGATACCCAACAGAGTTGATAAGATAAATACTCTATTAGCCTGTAAAAATAATACGAGGTGTGGTTCGCTCCGTTTAAAACTACGTTCACAAGAACAGTCGTTGTGTGAGAGTTAGTAAGAGAAAAATTTCCTCTCAGATAACAAATGGGAACTCCTCAAAGCAAATTTATATCATCACTGGCTTTCTGCTTCTATCTTGTCTCGCGCATGTCTCAGACGGTTTGTTCCCTAAATTCACTTGCAACTTCAGCACTTTTCCTCTAGCCGCTACGAGACGTTCATGCATGTCTGCGCTACTTGCCAGTCAATTAGTGGGGAAGAATGTACTAAGAAACAATCACTATGGCCTGTGGCTCATTCACAATCGCCTTCTTTTCATCTACAGCAAAAAAAGGCAAAGCGTCTCAGTCCTATTCTCAGCACTTGAAGACTATTTTCTCCAATAATCTTCTCCATGAACGATCACCACACTTCAGACTAGCCACCCCAATGAGATCTTGTCTCCGTGAATCTCAGTTTCCGTTCTAACTGCGGCCAGTTCGCACGCGACAGACTTTCATGTCCAGGGCGGCGAGGAGGGATCGGATTCTCCTAAATATCGTTGAACATATTATTCTCGCCCTCTGGATAATAGGGACATCTGTTATCCGGCACTGAAGAGGACATTTTACTCGTCTCACCCCTTGGACTGGTTGTTGAGTTCAGCGTCAGCGGAATGCGACATTCAAGACGACTAAGAGTTTAAATGTGGAAAGTGCTTCATCAGTTCCGCCTTATGTCTATGTGAAGTCTGCAACCGACGTGACGTTCTACTTAATACATAACTAGAATTCACAGTGCTGTTGTCCTGACGGTGTTCTTATACGGATCGAATACGTGGACTGTCAATAAGGGCGAGGCGTGAAGACCCACTCATTTTCATTCCAGCTGTGCCCGGAGATCCCGAAAGTGAAGTGACAGGAAAGGAAGCCTGACAATGTGATGCTGGATAAAACCGTCCTGCTGAGGCAAATAAAACTGCGCTGGAGTGACACCATCGTGAGGGTGGATGACGAGGGACTGCCCAATCTGTTATTTTATGGAGACTTCCTTACATGTGTTTGCAGACAGGTGGACCAAAGCAACACCCCAAGGACACTTTGACGACCTTGCAGCAGCGAGTGCGACTGCCGTAGAGGCCACATTAAGAAGGAGCCATCCCAGCCTGACTCTCCGTTCTGAGAGGGGAATCGAGCTATGCCTTCAATTAACCGCCTTCCCAGTCACGGCTTTTAACTCACCGTGCTAGATTCAAGCGTGCCAGACTCTTTATAACGAGAGATGTGCCTTGAGAGTCGACACACTTCCTCTTCGTTCTTTCCAGCACCAGTTCATTGTTCTAGCTGGTCAGTCATTGGATGCGGGGATTGAATGCCAGTGGCTGGCAGAGTTAAACAGGACATCTAAGGGTGTCATCAATTGTCCCCCAAACAGGCCACGCGGTAGATGCGCTGTACCAACACGGGGTCGATATCGGATTCTGGTAGGCGTTAACGTAATGCACACCTAACGTATGCCAGCACTTCTGGATGTGACGGCAGATCCATCTACCGGCTGACATTGCGCACATTGGGACCTCTGCCGCCCCCATTTTTGCTTTTGGTTAAAATCCTGGTGATTTTATGTGTGGACCAGGGGGTGTGGACTGGAGCGCCAAGTTGCAGGCTCGTTCGTGCCATCTACCTGTGCTCCCCCCCGTCCTGCGGTCTTCTTGGCTTTGTCTTGACACTGGACTCAGGTGAGAGGGGGGGGGGAGAGTGCGGTAGTTGCGCGAAAATCTATACCTACTATAAGCTAATTCAGGCACTGGTCATTGTCCCTTCTCTCAGCTCGCTGTGGAGCACACGGTAGACATCGCCGGATGTGACGGTTGAGCTCGACCCTCGCTCATCATACCAGATTTTCATACAAATGAGGTTGACGACTCTGACCTCGCATGCATGAGAAATCATTGGAGAAGGAGCCATTAACTCGCTTCCTACTGCCATGAGAAGTACCTATTCTGTGCTTGCGTTGAATGATCTGGGATGGGCTCATGCTTGGTGTTTGCACTCGTGGGGCAATGTGTGTTAGTGGAGTTTGGTCTGAGGTGGCGACGTAATCAAGTAGATGTATGCAAAAGGAAAGCTATTGTGAATTCGCGGTTGTACATTGAGTGGTTGAGATATAGTTGCCCTAACCCTTAACCCCTAACCCTAACCGCTAATCCTAACTTCTTACCCTAACCCCTAACCGTAACACTTAACCATAACTCCTAACCCTCACCCCAGCTTCAACAGTATTGGGTCCACCAGGTGGGACTACACAAACATATCTTACAGAGAAAAACTGCATCGAAGCAAACTTATCCTACCGCTAGCTTTCTGCTTATCTCATGTCTTGCGGGATATCTAAGACGGTTTGTTTACTAAATTCGCTCGCGACTTCAGCACTTTCCCTCTAGCCGCTATGAGACGTTCATGCACGTCTGCGTTACCTGCCAGTCAAGTGCTTGGGAAGAATGTACTGAGAAACAATCTCTAAGGTCTGTGGCTCATTCACAATCGCCTTCTTTTCATCTACAGCAAAAAAGGCAATGCGTCTCAGTCCTATCCTCAACACTTGAAGACTGGTTTCTCCAAAAATCGTCTTCACGATCGATCGCAACACTTCAGACAAGCTAACCTAATGGGATCTTGTCTCCGATGAATGTTGATTTCCATTCTAACTGCGGCCAGTTCGGACGCGACAGAATTTCATGTGCAGGGCGGAGAGGAGGGACCGGATTCTCCTAAGTATCAAAAGATTATTCTCACCTTCAGGATGAGAGGGACATTTGTTATCCAGCACTGAAGAGGCGATTTTACTCGTCTCATCCCTTAGACTACTTCCTCTTCGTTCTTTCCAGCACCAGTCCAAGGTTCTAGCTGGTCAGTCATTGAATGCCAGTGGCTGGCAGAGTTAAACAGGACATCTAAGGGTGTCATCAATTGTCCCCCAAACAGGCCACGCGGAAGATGCGCTGTACCAACACGGGGTCGATATCGGATTCTGGTAGGCGTTAACGTACTGCTCAGCTAACAGATGCCAGCACTTCTGGATGTGACGACAGATCCATCTGCCAATAAGTCGTGTGTGACGCACGAATACCAGCCATTTAACCCTGCCAGCCACTGCGCCCCATTCGATTAGCAGTTGGCAGAGAGGTTCGGACAGCCGACTGATGTATGAGCGAAGAAAGAAGGAGCGAGGCCTGTACTGGGAATTCATCTCCACGACACTTCAGTGCATTCATTGCTACCAGGTGTCTCTTATTTGCATGAGAGGGCCGTGAAAGGTGCTGTTTCAGCCCCTCCCCAGCCCACCAGTCCGCCACTCCACACAACACACACACACACACAGCGCGACGAACTGCGTGGACCGAGGGCAGGCCTCAATCAGCAACCTTCCTATCCACGACGCCTGACGTGTCGGGATAGTCTGAGACTCAAGTCACCCCTGCAGCCGAAGCCGCATGCGGACCAAGTGGAGATGCACACTTCCCACTTGCGTAGATGGTGGCAGTTGGGTGCATGCGGTGGGTGAGTGTTGATGTGTGGTGGTGATGGTTGAGGAGGGTAGGGAGTGTGTGGATGTGTGGTGTAACCGGCGGTAGTCTACCGCAGGTCGTCGTGGATGCACATGTGACCGAATAGGCCCATGCCGTGCCTGAAAGTGCGAGGACATTGTGGGCAGTTGAGTCGAGCTTGGCGGCCGTAGGTTGGTGCTCCAGGCACTGGTTCTCCAGTCTCTTTACGATGGATGCGCAAGTTACCGACCAGGCAGATGCGTGAGGTGAATGTCCGTTGACTGTGTGGGCAGGTGAAGTCGGCCGTGTCGGTGTCAGCTGTAGAGAAGGCGGTGGTTGTGTTGGTGGTGATGGGCGCGCAGGGCGATGGAGCGAGGGATGGGCTGGGCATGGTGGACTTGTTGGACGTTGTTGGTGTGACAAAATTGTGGTCAGTTCCGCTCTCGTGGATGCGCATGTGGCCGAATAGACCCATGCGATGCGTGAAGGTGCGAGAACAGCGTGGGCAGTGGAGGCGAGTGTGGTGGGTGTGAGTTGGTGCTCCAGGTATTGGTTCCCCAGTCTCTGTGCGATGGATTCGCAAGTGACCGACCAGGCCGATGTGTGGGGTGAAGGTGCGGTCGCAGTGAGGGCAGATATAGTCCTGATCCTCATCGCTGGAGTCAGATACATGCGCAAACTGTTTCAGGAACGAGCGTGTGATTGTTAATGTGTCGCGGGTGCACAGGCCGGTCGTAGCCCCATCTAGCCCCCACATTGGCTCGATGCAACTCCTGGGTGGTCGGTTATGGTGCTCACACTCATACATCCAGGCCGCTCTACCGCAACAATCGCGCGATCCACTTTTTCAACGACGGTATATCGGACAAATCGTCGGATGACCGCAAATGCGCATCTAATGTAAGTGGGAAGCGCGCCGTTAATGCAGCCCTGATCACCAGATCGTGTGTGACGCAAGAATATTTGCAATGTAACCCTGCCAGCCACTGCGCCCCATTCGATTAGCATTTGGCAGATAGGCTCGGACAGCCGACTGATGCATTGAGCGACGGAAGAGGCCTGTACTGGGAATTCATCCCTACGACACTTCAGTGCATTCATTGCTACCAAAATCTGACGGGCTTGAATACATCCCCGTGCACTAAGAGTAGTGACTTCGAGGATTCCCAACCCACAGGTTAACTCCATCCCCAGGGATCATCTTGGAATGACCGCAGAACCCAGAGTCAGGCTCAATGGCTCCTTCTCAATGTGACCTTTATGGCCCTCTCACGCGCGTGAAGTTCGAGTCAGCTTCATGAAGGCCCAGTACGCGCATTGGGGGCCAGATCGTGTGTGGCACGGGTAGACAGACTGTTCGGCCTTACCAGTCACTGCACCCTCATCAACACCCGGCCGCCTTCCTTTCAGGCGATGCATTCCTTTGCTCCATATGTAGCGTTCTGTCTCGTCATGACCACTGACTACTTTTCTCCAGCACTTTCGCTTATCTGACGTCGGCCCCTGCTGGCAAGTCGATTACCCATGTCCTGATGTACGAATGTACCTATCATTATGGACGTAAGGGACCGGTGTGGAGGGGGGAGGTGGGTGCCATCTACACGTATTCTGTGTGCTAGCTGTCTCTGTATCTATCGGAAGAAATTTCGCGATAATTAGGGAATAGGTTACACGAGCATGAATCGGTCATTCGGTTGGGAAAAGCTCTATCTCTTATGACTTTTTGCAGTGTAAAATAAAATTATTCCTTCGACTTACTCCAAAGTCGATAATCGACGAGTCAACAGCGAAATACCGCCGGAGGCGGTCGAGACGGGGAAATCTGGTCAACAGTGAAAAAAGAGGCATCACAGACGCCCTCTTCAAGCCGACTACAGTCTTCCAGGTTGAAGGGGCTACCTCATTGACACGATTACTGCACTGGTACCGGAGTTCATTCAGCCGCTCACTGAGACGTAAGACAAAGCTGACTGAACAGTTTCTCCACCTAGCCTGTTTTTGAGCTTGTTTCTGCATTGCTCTTATGTTGAACTCATCAACCGGTTCATAAGTCAAAAGCAATGACGCCGTCTATCCAACTTTCCACTTTTGATTAAGATTATCTTCTGCGACGCCCAGTAAGCACAAGTGGTGACTAGAATAAGCCTGAAGATTCCACAGTCGACTGCCTAGCGTACTTTCCATGGTTCAGCTTGTCTATCCTCTACTCATGTTTGGTATATTATCTCATAGGTGTCTGTGGTGTCGCTGTTGGTGTAAAGCTCTACGACGCCATCGACAATCTGTCGAGAAACAAGTTCCACTGGCTTAGTCCGGAATCAGCATTTGTGAGAACTAGGTGGCTCTCGAGAATTGCATCTTCGGTTACCGACAAAAGTCTACGCTTATGGGTACGTTTCTTTTTAATAACACTAATGCATGGAGATAACGTGTGTTGGTCACGTTCATCTAATTTAGCTCACAATGTCCCAACAAGCATTTAAAAAGAATTCGGGTGAACGCAGAGTTTACTCAAGATTGTACCATCGGAATTCGGAATGCAAACACATCCTAAACTTAGTGAAGAAACATATAGGCGGAAAAAAGACTTCAGTAGGGTTCTGAAGCTCTTGAGTGCGTCAGAACTGGTTCTGTAATGCTAAAGGAGACCGCCTTTGTCCATGTGTAACTACACACTGTACCACTACAAGATCGACTGTTAAGCTAGCAAACATTACATTGTTCGAGGTCCACTGCCTAGGCCCATCTTTTGAAACTTCACGAAACTGCTTCACGGCGGTAAATCCTAATAGAACCCGGTTGCTTATGCTCGGATTTTAAAGTTGCAGGTTAACACCTCACAAAATCTGACGTTTTAGGTCATCACTTGCAAAGTAAGTAAGCAAGTCACACAAAACTAATAACTTTAGTCACCTGCATGCAAGCAGTATCTGCCTCTGCGCTGTTGTAGCTAGCTGCGCCCCGTTCAGAGGGCACGTGAGTGGATGCCAATATCCTTTCTTTTGTTTTTACTGAAGGACAGTCTTCATTCTCGCTTTATAGGCTAACACATGAGTTTTCTGATCTGTGTAACGAGGGCAGTCTGTGATTTGTGTCTCTTAGTTTGGATGGTCTGTCAGGCCACACGGTCGATTTCGACGTATGTTTCATGGCGAGGCGGAGCGCGCGAGTTTGTTCATAGTGATGGCAGACTTGCGCTGCATCTACCGCACCCTCTCCTCCACACATTAACCCTGCGTCAAGAAGACCGGGAGCGGGAGAGGATGCAGGTAACTGAAACGGCCAGAACCGCACCTAGACGTAGCATCACACCCCCTGGTTCACACAGCTACTGACCAGGAATTTTCGCCAAAAAACAACTACAACACCCCAACAGGGGCCAGAACGACGGGGATAAGCAGGCAGCCATGCCCACCACCTGTATACTTAGCCGAAGCGCAAGCTCATCTAGGGGCAGGGAACTGCCAGCGCATACCAGGCTGCGAGAGCCATGGTTTGCTGGTACTGGCATAGCACACACTTCCAGACCTTTTGACCCAGAAGGGCGACACGTGGTTCTGCCCTTAGCTTGGACCGTCACCCTTCAAGGTTAGGTAACCAAACAGTCTTCGACTGAGTCATCGCCTGAGAGGCACTAACCATAAAGTACACACCCTCTCCTCACATAAACAAGAGTGTCACAGATCACTGGAGAAGTAGCCGCTTCAGCCTGGCTCTCAGTCCAACAGTCCGCCACTCCACACAAATACAGACACAACTGGACGGGCGACGTGGACTGAGTTGAGACGTCAGTAGGCTGCCTTCCGAGCCACGGCGCTCGACGCACCGTGGCAGTCCCAGACTCCGATCCCACATGCAGCAAGGGAGCCGCATGGTAAAGGGACCGAGACGTACGTTTCCCACTTGCGTGGGAGATGACGGTTGGGTGTTTGAAGTAGGCGAGATTGATGTGCGGTGAGATGCTGGTAGGGGAAGATGTGATAGTGTGGTGCAGCCGGCGGTTGTCTTCCGCAGGTTTTCGCGGACGTGCATGTGACCTTATAGACCCATGCGGTGAATAAGTGTGGGGGTGCAATGTGGACAGTGGAGGCGGATGTGGCGAGTGTAGGTTGGTGCTCCAGGCACTGGTTCTCCAGTCTTTGTGCGTGAAGTGAATGTACGGGGACAGTGTGGACATGAGAATTCGGCGGTGTCAGTATCAGCTTCGGTGACGCTGATGGTGGAGCTGGTGGGCATGCTGAGTGACGGGGTGTGGATTGGACTGAGCATGGTGGGTGTGCAAGATGTACTGAATGCGATGGAGCAGGTAGCGGTGGGCGTGCTGGCTTGAGGAGCTTGGGATGGGGCTAGGCATGGTGGGTGTGCCGGGTCTGTCAGGGTTGCAGTCAGTTCAGCTCTCGTAGATACGAATGTTGCCGAATAGGCCCATGCGGTGCATGAATGTGCGAGGAGAGCGTGGACATTGGTGGCGAATGTGGCGGGTGTAGGTTGGTGCTCCAGACACTAGTTCGTCAGTCTCTGTGCGATGGATTCGCAAATGACCGACCAAACAGATGCTTGAGATGAAATTGCGATCGAAATGAGGACAGGTATAGACCCAGTCCTCACCACTGGTGTCGACGGTAGTGGTGCTGGTGTTTGTTGCTGTGTCAGGATTGTGTACATTGATAGTGGGTACTTGAGCCGCCGCAGCGGATGTTGAGCCAGTGGAGGAGAGGGATGAAAGTGGTGGTTCAGGAGGGTGGTCAGAGTTAGCTGACGGCGTGTTTGGTGAGACCGATTGGTGCCCCGAATGTCCGCTAACATTGTGTGCAGGTCGAGAGCTGTTAATCGTTGGCCTTGCGAAGTGCGGACAATTAAAATTTGCGCGCTTCGCCTTTAGCTTTGGCGGCGCTGATGCGGTTGGCTTCGTAGATTGCTGCGCCTGCTTTCACTGCTCTACACCAAGTTGGTCGGTCCCAAACAAAGTCCCCCCATTTGACCAGGTTGATTTTCAGGCTCATTGGGGAAAGTTTCAGGGCATCCTTGTAGTGCCAACATTGACCTCCTTGCCGACGGAAACCTGTGGCGATATCCCCATAGAAAAGCCCTTTGTCTAGCCGCTCGGAGTTCATGCACACGAGGTGTCGCTCCAGCTCAGTTGCAGTTGTCTCAGCATGACGCTGATGCTAAGGAATCCCGTCCGTTCCAGTACGTGCGTTTCCGGAATTCGGTCCTGCCACCTCAGCTTTGGTATCCGCCGAAGACAGCTGAGGTGGAAGTGGTTGAGTCTCCGCGCCTGATTCTTGCACACCGGCCAGGTCTCCGCTGCATACAGCAGCGTCGGTGGGATGACTGCCTTGTACATCTTCAGTTTGGTGCCGATGGGTAGATCATGACGATTCCTGAAGCTGTTCTGCAGGCGACAGAAGGCTTGACTGACTTTAAAGCTCAGACGGCCCACTTCGTGGTCGATTTTGGTGCTCCGAGAGAGGGTGCTGCCAGGTATGTGAAGTTGTTCACGGCTTGCACTTGAACGTCCTCTATGTTGATTTAGAGTGCGCTGGATGCAGCTTCGGAGGGTGGTTGGTGCATGACCCCCGTTTTCTCCGTGTTGATGACCAGGCCGAAGTTGTTGTGGGCGACGGCGAAGAGGTCCATTCTCTTTTGCATTTCCCCTTCTGTAGCGACGTTGAGAACGCAGGCGTAGGCGAAGACAAGTTCCTGGACGGCAGTTATGGATGCATCCGACTGGAGGTGCATCTGCTGCTGATTGACGAGTTGGCCATCCGTCCTCTGGGCGACACTGATCCCGGGGCACTCATCAAGGCAAGCATTTATTAGCACGACAGTGAACATGAGACTGAGGAGGGTGTGCGTGAGGACGCAGCTCCGCTTCACTCCGTCGGTCACTGAGAATGCCTCTGACATAGCTCCACTGTCTGCAACGGGCGTTGCCATGTCATGGTGGAGCTGACACACTGTCTGAGTGGATCGTTCGGGACAGCCGAATTTTTGCATGATTTTCCACAGTCCGTCTCGATTCACCGTGTCGAGGACTTTACTCAGATCCAAGAAGAATGAGTAGAGGTGCGTCCGAATCTCCTACCACTTCTTCTGTAGTTGGCGGGCGGCGAAAATCATGTGGATGGAGCCTCGATGACGGCGGAAACCGCATTAGCTTTCCGGCAGAAGTCCATGTTCCGGATATCTGTTAAGAATGTTGAGGAGGATGCGAGCGAAGACTTTCCCCGAGATGTTCAGTAGGGAGTGTCAGGCCATATACACACCGACATTAGGGACCTCTTCTACTTTGTGCTGCGAAAGTTGCTTCCTTAATCTTTTTCTTTGCCTTTTTTAGAGGATTCCGACGTCACTTCGGCATATTAGCTTCCATTACGTACGCCCAGAAACCATGTATCTGATCGAGTTCGCGTCGCGGTTTATTCGGCTCCCCAAAGCAGAATACCCCGCAAAAAATGCGACCAAAATTGAATCAACACTTCAGTCCTGAATTCCTGTGGTTATGAAATCTGCAAACTTAGGTGTGAACAAACAGCTTTCTCTGCAGAATTGCTTCTTCCTGCGACGGGATAAATGCAGACACTCAAGCCCACGGGCGTGCACACAAGGAATAAAATAACTTATTTTGGTCGGAATAGTCAATAATTCAAACGATATTTTTATATACCTACTTTTAAAAAGATCCCTTCGTCGTTTCTTTTTGTTGAGAACCGAGTATTTGCAACTATTGAATGCTACATTGTTGAAAGTTAATGTAACTTTTATGCCTCTCTCTCTAGTCGATGTTGTTCAGGTTGCGTGGTTTTATCGATGAAGGGTGATTGATTAGGATACGAGCAAGACAAAACGCCTTTCTTATTCACTAGGCACAGGTACCAATCCCAGCTGCTGCCCCTAGTTCTATCCTAAAAACTTGTCTCATTATTCACCAACTGGAATTGTCCACCTGGCGGGGGACGGAAAATGAAGACTGCAAGTCTTCTTACGAAATAGGAAGAGTGAAAGGTGTGATTCGATTGTGAGCGCCAGCTCGCTGTCAAACCTTAATTTACAATTACCCACAACTGGGATCGGCTGATCTGACCCGCGATTGAAGTGCAGAGGCGGGCTATTCCGCTTTCGTCTAGAACTCGGCCAAAAGCCCTCTCAGGTGATTACGTCGCGAATAGCGATCAATAATTGCGAAGTAGTGTCACGAAGAAGAGGAGGTTCGAATGGTCGCGTTTGGTTTGTTGGTCATCGTCAATAAGCAATACATCGATCCAAGGTCTGAGACTGGAATCCGAGTTAGTCGATCATTAAGCATTTGAGCTAGACGGCTAGTCTGATCCGTGGACGCGCTGTGTTAATTGTGTTAATAGTTGACAGGTATTACCAGCAAACGGTGGAAAGTCTCTTTTCCGCAAGGCGTCTTTCGGTACAATCGTTGCTCAGGGCAGATTAGACTCTGCCCGCGCTCTCTTCAAAAAAGGATAAGATAATTCAGTACCCGTCCATAGGCTGGCCTGTTGAAGATGTTGTTCGAATTTCGAGTTGGCTACTGTCGACCGTTCTATTTGCTGGTCCCTCATCAAGGCCTTCGGTTGGCTGTAGCTGCATCCACATACCCACGTCGTCGAGTGCTTGCAGATGCAAGCCGTTTGCTGTGTTGCATCTGGATCCGAAGTTCTCTCAGTAAATTCCTTTTGATTTCTGCAAAAGGCAGGACCCTTCGTGTCAGTGTGGACTTATCACTTATCTTTGAAAGAGATCAAGGCTATGACAAGAGGGTCCGTAAGGCAATTAAATATTTTCTGAAGCGCCCAAGCCTATTCGAGGTTGGTGCTGGAACCGTGGTGTTGGGGTTCACAGCGTGTAGTACGGACATGAGATGCAGAAGGTCGCTCATTCGGGAATGTTGAGTGGATTTAGCCATTTGCATGATTAATTAAATGACAAAAAAGCTGCAAGTATGGAGGATAACTAGAGCAGCCAGGAGCACAGAACGATGGTATGAACAGAATGAAGATGGATCGCCTGCTTGGGGTCCACCGAGGGCGGGTCCACTTCCGATGGTCTCACCGCCGATTTTGCTTTCTTCGGCAGGAAAGTGCGAGTGCAACCAACTGGTATTGATCTCTAGAAAGGCATGCACCACTGAGAAGTCCTCGAGTGCTTAAGCACTAACGAAGGGTGGACTGAAATATGCGTATTCCAGAGTATTGGGATACGTTGTGTACTCTGGAAACACAAAAGAGCACTACAATGAAAGCTATTGATTCGGGAAAAAAATCAAGTCTACAATGACTTCCCCTTGCAAGACGAGGAGGGTACAGTTATTGATGGCAAGATTGGCACGACATTTGTGGGAATGCTTCAAAAATGTAACTGATTCCAGACATCTGAACAAAAAGCAAGCGGAATCTAAGCAGGGAAAGGGTTTTGTGTACTTCAGGAGAGGCAAAGACTGAAATAAATCTAGAATGTGATTGATCCGTCGACAATAGCTGAACGCGTTTATTGCCTTAAATAACTTCGAAAGACGTGCAAGGTAAGATAAGTTTACGAAGACTAACCTGATTGGCTAGTGGCTAAAAGTTTGAGTGTTATTAACTGGTATTGACCTCTGGGAAGGCATGGAATTGGTCAAGTTAATTACTTGGAATAATCCAGAAAACGTGTAAGTTAATACGGAGAGTACCTACCCGACTGGCTAGGGGCAATCCCATGCAAATATCACGTGGATGCAAATTGTGTGTGCGAAAAAAACTCTCAACGTCAAAGGACCATAAAGATCCTTGTGAGAAACGACTGCATATTTTGTTTCCATATAATTGTGACGTCACTCTGTGCTTGTTCGTATTTAAATGGACTTCAGTCGTCGAAGGTACTCGTCTTTGGAATTACACAGGTCGTTATGAAGGCCAAAACATCGCTCGCCCACATGAATATTTGAAGATCATAGTTGGATCTTTAAAACTGGCCTTTGTAAGAAAAAATAGGACTGGGAGCAGCTTATTCGAACCTGAGAGTTTACCTGTTTATTTCTAACGCACTGTATGTTAATAAATTTACTCTAAGCAGGCCACGTGGTAAATATGCTGGAGTACACGGAGTCGATGTCGGATTCTGGCGGACGTTATCGAATTGCACACCATAAAAAAATGTCAACATTTCGGGCCGCGGTAGCAGACCCGGTTGCCGGCAGACGTCGCGCACACTGGGACCTCTGTCGCCCCCAGTTGTTGTTGTTGTTGTTGTTGGTTAAAAACCTGGTCATTTGCTGTGTGCACCAGGGGCTGTGGAGTGAAGCGCCAAGGTGCGGGACTTGTTTAATTTCCGAGGAAATTAATGCGTGAACATGGAGTCAATTCTTCAGAGCAGGCTTTTTTAGGCGAGGTGCGAAATTTGATATGAATACCTGAGCTGAAGCGCCTCAGTCACTTTGCAGCAACCCCGTAATATTCACAAGCCAGTAGTATGCAATCGTATAATTATTTACCATACTGACAACACAGGTAATAGCTGACTGTTGGCGGTCTGCGAATATTACACGGTAATTGCGCAGTAGCTGATGAATTTCAGCTCAAATCTTCCCATCAATCTTTGAACCGTGCGTAAAATATCTGTTCAGAAGAATGAACTCTATGTTCGCACATTACTTTCCTCAGAAATTAAACAAGGTCTACGACTGTAAACGTAAATGCGTGGATGCCAAGCGACAGTTCGTAGGCTGAATCCAAAGTTGGGGGTATCAACCATGTCGCGCAGACGGGAAAAACCTCAATTTTCATTATGTCTAAAGTAGCAAATCCGACAGCCTCGGTGGGATTCAAAACCACGACAGGAATTGTAGGGCTTGAAGCCTAACGTTCTAAAATACGAGGCCCCGGCCAGGAGCAGTGTCTTAATTACATTATGGTCAAACCACAAGAACAAATGAAATTCATCAGACTTCCTAAGCATAAGAGAGATAGGAAAGAGTGAGGTTTCAGTACATTCCTTACTGTAGTCAATCTGACGCACTGGAATCTACGATTATGCTCGAGGACTCTTGGTTTCGACGGCTGGACGGGATTAAATAGTCAGATGTGGTTATGTAGCCCCACCTGAAATAAAAAAACCCAGCTACCCGTATTATGAGACCGGTTTTAATAGGGGGTTTTTACAGGTGGGAACGGGACAAGCACCGGCGACGAGGTCACGTTGAATGCAAAAGAAAAGCTATCGGGAATGCGCGGTTGTACTTTGAATGATTGAGAAATAGTTGCCCTAACTGCTAACCTTAACCCACAACCCCAGCCCCAACATTATTGCGTCCATCAGGTGGGGCTACATAACCACATTTAACTGGATAGATATGTCCACGTGGAGTATTTTGTAGCGACCGAAAAACCCAAATTCATGCTGCAATGGCCCCTCCTAAACGCGTTAAGCCTTAAATTTGTTAGTTCAAACAACCAGTACTGTTTAGGAAATGCAAATAGACTGTTAAAGGCCAATGTTAGTCTGGAACCTCGGGACCAGGCCGGGTGTGACACGCACAGGCGGGCTGTTTAGTTTTGTCAAAAATTGTGTCCGCGTCCACACGTAGTCCTTTTGACATGTTCTTGCTATCTTAGCAAGGGGAATGAGGAAATGGAGGGAGAATCCATCTCACTATAAGCTAGACCACGTGCAGATCACCAGTGTCCCACATGCTCATTAGGGCGCACAGTCGACACCGTAGATTGCGATGATCGAACTGTCATATGCTGCCGAAATCAGCAAGTACTCCGGGTAGGATCACTTCGTTCGTAGGCGCACCTGAAAGTCTTCATCTCATCCGAGACCAAAATGTCTTTCGTCAGAAACCATGGTATTTTCATGTCGAGGCAACATAACGTAACCGAGTCTCCCTAAAAGATACTCAGGCTCACTCTGCAGCACAAGTGGAAAAACAGTAGCAAATAGCACAGCGCAGGGACGACATCGTTCCCTAAAGCCATATTGTCCGACGGTTTTCTGCAACCACAAAGTTTTTTGCGTGGGCTTGGAGCCAATCAACGAAGCCCTTTCGCTGATTGGTAACGCAGACGGACATTCTAGACCAGCGGCATAAACAATTAGCCCACACACTTGCGGCAGCAGGCTTCGGCGACACACGGGACGTCGTTTTGGTAGACGTAGCTTTCGCGGCGCCGACTGCGAGCTTTCCTTCATTATTTTGCACAGAATAAATTCTCATCCTGACTGGCGCCCATCTTCTCTCTTCCCTCATCTTCTCCTTCCTCTTCGACGCACCAGTCCACAGTCGGGCCTGCCAGCCATCGAGTACAGGAACTGGACGAGGTGGCTGACGTAGCTGAAACAACCCGTTTATGCGTGCCAAACACGATTGGATTAGGTACCGGCTTGCGCCAGGAACACGCTTTATACTTGCGTAAGAGGTGCTTGTTTTGTCTTGATGAATAATATGAGATGGGTTTGTGTTGATGTATCGGCTGGCGGAGAGATCTGTGGTGATGGGTTTGTACTGCGGTGTTTTACTACAGATTTTGATGGAATCACAAATGGCCGAATAGGTCCATGCAGTGACTACATGACCGTGGACACTATGGCAGTTGAGGCGGGTGCGATGGACGTGCATTGACTCTTCTGGTCCTGGTTCGCCAGCCTCAGTGCTACGGAATCGCAAGTGACTGACGAGGCCGGTGCATGGTGTGGAGGTGAGATCGCAAGGTCGAGTTCGCATTGCTGATGGTGAGAGTGGGGGTGAGTGGCAGGGCATCGGGAGTGTTCCCACCGATGATGGGAGTGGAAGGAGTGATATTCACGCTAGCCATCGCCGCGGGACTGCGGCAGTGATGATTTAAGTTGGTGCTATGGGTCGCCGGCGACGGCGGAGTGTGTGACAGTCTCGCGAATGTGCTCACCTGTGGTTGTGGCCGTAATCGTCGTAGGTGTCGAACGCTTGCAGTAAGGGGTGACGTGGGGGCAGTGTCTAGAGCAGGCGGACATTCTAGGCCAACGACATAAAAAATTAGCCGTGTTGCTGATGTACGGCATCCGAAGACTTTCGGAATGGTCGAGTCCCCCGCAGAATGTCCGTTGAGAGTGTAAAGATTTTGGAAGGGCTTGGGTATTGACATTACGTGTCGGAGGTACTTGACGTCTACGAGATGATACTTGATTTTGGCAGCGGAGATCCATATGGCTTTATAGATTGCTACTCCAGTCTTCAATGTTTTTCTCCAAACCTACGGATCCTGAGCAACGCGTCATTTCGGCCACCTTTAGCCCTCCTTGTCAGAGATTACCAGTAGTCACGTCGCCGTAAAAGAGTCGCCTGTGTAGGCAACCATCTTCCGCTCCAGCGCAGTTGTACTTGAATCAGTCTAACGTGAATGCTGAGGATTTCGGTCCGTTTTATGACACACGTGCCAGGGAACCTGACCTTCTTCCTCACCCTTAATATTCTGTGGAGACAAATAGGGTGAAAATGGGTCAGTGTCCTGGCTTGGTTGGCATATAGGGTTTATGGCTCCGCCCCGCGTAGTACTGTCGTTAGGACTACTTCCCTGCTCATCTTGGGCTTCATTTTCAGGCGAAGTCGTCACCGTTTCCATATTGAGGCCTGTAGCCGGCCAGATTTCTGGCTGGCTTTGGAGATCCGATGGTCCACTTCGTCGTCAGTCCTGTCATTCCGCGAGATTGTGCTGCCAAGGCATGCCAATTTTTCCGCACTTGTGTGTTGAGCTCCATTGACGGTGATGTGGGTTCTTTGCAGTGCGTTTCTGGCGTCGATTGATGTATAACCACAGTCCTTTCTGTGGTCATTGTCTGTCCGAAATTGGCGCCGTCGGAGTCCAGAAGAAGTCTATCCGTCGTTGTATCGAGTGCATAGTCATCCGCGAACGGCAGGTCGTGGATGCTATTTTGAGATACTTATGAGCATGTTTGCATATGTCGGATAGACAGCAGTTGTCCTTCGGTCAGCTGGGCAATATTATTTCCAGCATGTGTCCATCAACATGGAGGAGAGCATGAGGCTGACGAAGGTGGGAGCGTGTACACAAACCTGCTTCACCCTAGTGGCCATTGCAAATGCTTCTGAGACTGCCTTGTTGTCAGTGACGTGAGCTAGCATTCTATTGGTATACCACATGCGTGAAGAGTTCTTGGTACCGGAATTTTAGCGTGACTCGTCAGAGTCCGTCGCCATTCTCAAAACTGAAGTCGTTCGTCAGGTCGATTGGGGTAGTAAAGAGACTTTTCATCGTTTTCTAACATCTTCCTTGTAGCTGGCGGGCAGAGAAGATCATATCGACTGTGCCGCGGTTCATTCAGGACCCATAGTTGCTTTCTGGGATGATTCCCAGTTAGAGGTGGCTGTTGAGACGATTATGGAGGACGGGGACATGGATTTTCCCAGCAGCGTGAAGGATGAAAATGCCTCGGTGATTATGGCGGAGTTGACAGTTGTCTGTGAGACTGTATATGTGTGCGATGGTGACATCCTTAAAGTTCTAGGAGACTCGCCTTTGCCGCCACGTCTCTTCGAACAGCCAAGTGAGTCCGTCTATCGGCTGTGGGCCGTCATGCTTGTAGACTTCGGTTGGAATTGCTTTGGATCCAGATTCTTTCCTGCTGGAGAGTTTTTGCACGGCTCTGATGGTTCCTGGGAGGGAAGGAAGAAGGTCCAGGTCCGTATCGGCTTCCATTTGGAGAAGCTGATCTATGGCGGCATCAGGGAGTGTGGATGGGCGATAGTGTGCACTTCTATAGTGCTGGGTCTAGCCTTTCAGAATTTTCGATTTCTCCGTGAGGAGGGTTGTTTCGTCAGTGATGAGCAACGGTGTGGTCTCTGTGGTGCGGCGACTGTAGACCGCCTTGATGGAGGCAGGGAAGTGCTTCATGTTGTTACAATCCGCAGCCTAATTTTTGGGATAATGGGGGCAGTGATCCGTCAAGACTTCGACATCACATATCTCCTCTGTCATTAGGACGTTGTGGTGATCACTCCTATGCACGAGGTGGTCCAGCATCCACCAGTGCCGCGAGTGCGCGGGCATCCACGCTGCTTTTTCCGCGGCGGAAGATGGAAGCAGGCGCTGGTGTTCCGCACAGGTTCGCAGAAGAAGATCCCTGTTGTTACCGCCACCGAGACCATGCGATCCAGCACTAACCTTCCAGGCAGTATGGTACAGTAGGTAGTCTAACACATGAATTTACGAACCATTTCTAATAATTCGGAAACCGGACCAAATATATTGACAAAAACTCCACGTTAATAATAGAGGATTTTAAGTGGAATGGAATTACAGAAGAAATATTGAAAATTTATTATGTTGTTTGGAGATAACTGTTTTTCTGATAGGGAGACCTCATACGCCATCCTCGTCCACAACAGGTATCGGCTCACACGCGCTTCCCTGCGCGTGCTTCGCGTGCTTCGCGCCCTGCCTGCTCCCTCTGCTGCTTTAATCCATCGAGTGGCTAAGCAGGCTTGCTAAAGGTATTGTTCGGACGGACTGGAACTCCGTCAGGTCCACTATAGTGACTATGCACTGCGAATTGACACCCAGTTCTCTCCGTAGCCAACAAGTTCTGATTGCACTCCCATTATCCTCTTAATCCAGCGAATGGCTGTCTCGGGGAATGTGTACATGTCACTTTCGGTTGTACCAAGCAGTGATTCATACGCGCTTCCCTACGCGTGTTCCGATCTTTACTTGTGCTCTCTTGCCATGCCTAATCCAGCGAGCGGCTAAGTTAGGCATGTTAGCTAAAATTGTTTTAGTAATCTAAGCACATGGTATCAATCAAGTAGGGCTGCAGGACCAAGCCTCACCGAAAGTTGTACATATCTTCCAAGAATTGGTGCATTGTCAAGTATGTCGGCTAGTCAACGGCCTAGACTTTTAGTATAGATCCAAAAACGGTTTTAAGAGAATACTCTATATATTTTCCGTTTTTACGAAGGCGCAGTGTCCGGTCATGTGCTTCACGTTCCCGTTGCTCGAAATCGATAATTTTTCCGTTTTTGCATTGTTTGAGATGCGGTTTACTAAAACAAAGATATTTTCGCTTAATTTCGCCGATAGAGACGTCTAGATAAAGTTACATGGCCACAGGTCGGTCGGCAACTAATACATTTGCATACAATTAGCACATGCAGTAATAATTTCACCCTTACGTGTACGTCGAGAGGGCTTTCTTTCCGTAAAACTTCTGTCTTTGATAATGACGATGGATTCCATTGAGCTTCAGAGTGTCTATGTTGTGTCGATGAGTACTTTAAGGATTTCAGTTTTCCAAATTGATTGATAAACATAAATTCCTCACTGTGTGCTTATCAACGCCTCTAAAATAAGATATCTGTAGAAGGGATTTACCAAAAGGGTGAGTTTCTGAGCAGTTTTTCAATGCAGATCTCCTTTTGGGTCATATTTGTAAACCCATCGAAAAATGGAATCTTATCGCCGAGAAAAATGGAACGTCCGCAGCGAATTTCGGCGATTTAAATGCTTTGAATCAGATGAAGAACTGTCTTTTATAAGTAAATCCTTTAAAAGCGCTTTTATAAGGTGTATTTTCGACGGATTTTCCCGTACTCTACCTTTTCGCAAGGAAGAAGTTTGTCCACTTGACTGGTCCTCCAGTTTCCTGAAAAACACTGACAGTTTTTTAGTACAAAAGAAGGAAGTAACGTTTCGCTTTATATCGGAGCCAATTTCGTTATCGTTGCCGACCTTAGGTCCCGTTATTTAACAGTAAATGTACAACAGCGTAGTCGTATAAACACCGAGATATTGCAAAAAACTGTTAATGTTCTACCCGTTGTGTCTTTAAGTTACGTATTAGCGGAAACTACACCATATACAGAGTATCTTGCCATATATTAAAAAGTTGACAGTTATTCCGTGATGGGCCTTACACATGCACTTATAAAGTATTTGCACATGACAGGAAAATGTCGGCACGTTTAAACGAGCGACTGCTAATGTGCGTTATTTTTGCATATTTACAAACCTGACTTTTTAAAATCAGTAAAACATCTGGTTTCCTAGATGATGACATGTTTGTTCACATCCCAATTAAGTTGATTTGTAATAAAAAATAAATTTCTAAGTGCAGCAAGTTTTGTTTGGAAAAACTCTCGAGGTTAAACTTGTCTGCTGTGAGAGAATAACGCGCAATGAATCTGCAGGAGTAGTCTAGGACACCTATTAAGTAGCGAAATTGCCCGAATATAACGTAACCTAAATTTCCGCTCAAATTAGCAAACATTTTGTCTAATAAACTTATCTACAAACATATCCTACATGCAAGAATGTTTTCCGGGTCTGATCAAACGAATACTTAAAAATGCGCAAGGATTTGGATGCATCACCATAATCACCACCGTCACATTTCATGAGTGTAAGGTCACATACCGTATGTTCCGACGCGAACACGGAAGTCATCAAAGTCAGTTGGCTGGCTCGCCGTCGACTCAGTCGCCAAAAGGAAATGCAGGTCCACTCAAAACTTGTTATGCATCTCGTCGAGGCTGGTCACTGGAGATGGGTATCTGTTCTTGTGTTCTACACAAAAGTATTATCGTCTAGATCCACATTCATGTCGGTTATCCTAACAATTAGGTTTCATGAAAATGAGTTTCTGGGACATTCCACTGGCTGCGTGTTTCATCAGGCTGTTCTACTATTCAGTAGAATAAGGTGTTCGTTAAGGATGCCGTATTTCTTTAATCAGGAGTTCGTCATGGGATTCAGTCGCTGTCCGATCTACTGCAGCAGATTTTGAAAATGAAAACGCGAACCGATGTCGGCGGTAGGAGCCCTCATTCACTGGCATATTTATTGGAACAGTAGCATAATCGGAATGGCGCCTAGCAACAGAGTCTTACGAAACGGCCCTTGCGTTCTTTTTTCCTCCCTAATCTGGTCCCTAGTGTTCTTAGATCAAAGTGCTTTAGGGCAGCAGTGTCAGCATTTGAACGGTTGCACTAGGGCCATACACCTACGTGCCTGCCTATGTAATTACGCCAGCTTTGTCTTATGCCGCCACTCCATGTGATGGCAGCTCAGAATGACAAATGAGGGCCTCTAGAAGAAGATATGGGGACGTAGCTGTGCCAATTCAACGGTCAAATCGCATGAACCCATTAACCGAGGCGGTTACTTAAACTCACGCTCAGGCGGCGTCTACAGAAACATCAACCACTCCTGTGCGACAATCTCACCTCTGCGTCCGTTCAGATGAAGAGAGGTGTGATTTACAACTGCTATATTCCCCTGTGCTTCCTCTTGGGAATCGTCTTCAATCTGTCAACCAAAGGAATAATTTGTTTCATGAGGACGCAAGAAGTCCCCTCAAAACGTTTATTTCCAAAGAAGCAGGGTGGTAAGTACAGTATTTTAGTCTCTACTTGGGACATCGACACTTTTAGCGCTGAGTAAATTACCTTGGTCACCAAAGGAGGTTCCGTGCACTAAAAAGCTTGATTTTCCTATTGCTGACAGTAGAATATGATTAAAGATTCATATCATTTACATATATGCTAGACTTCGATGACCTCTGGAAGGTTTTAGTAATCACCCGACGTTTATGCAGTGACATATAGTCCTGCAGACATGTCAGTGCAGAGTCGGAAGACCTCTCTCTATTCCTGCAGCGAATTCCCACAATGGAGCAGTTCATATTGACGCAACTGTGAAAAACTCGGCGACTCGGTGAGATTCGAACCCACACAGTAAGGGGAAGGCTTTAGTACAGCCAACACTCTAACTACTTCAGCTACGGGGCCGCGCCGCCCGACGCGAGTTTAACTACATTTGGGTCAAGTTTCGCGCCCAACCTGTTTCCCAATTGGGTCTATATGAATTAGTCAAAATGTGCCAAATCATCCATGAATGAAGCAGTTGTTAAATAGCTTCCTGACAAATTAGTTTTACCTGGTGTTTCAGTCACTCGCAATAACATGTAGGCCGCCGTTCGGAACACGTCTGTAGGCTATCTGCGACCCTCTGCATGATGTCTCATCCTGCGTATCATATACGTCCAGAAGGGCCGAGACATAAACCCGATTTGTCAACGACACCATAAAAGCTGTGTTGAAAACAGGATGACAGCGTGTGACCACCGATTGACCAAATCGCTCACGAGAGACGGACGAGGTTCATTTTGGATTCCACAAATTCGCGAATAAGCTGGCACGCTGTTGGTAAGCAAAGAGTTTTGGTGGCATTTCAGGGAGAACGACATAGTAATGCATCTCATCGGCACTGACATAATTTCTTAACCACCATCCGAGTAATGGGTATAGTCGTTGGTTTGTCGGTACCAACGAAAGTTAAAGCATTAGTCGCAAGTCTCAATGGACCTACTCGCATCATCATCAAGATTCAAAGATTTGCAACATGATTAATTCTCCAACTGGACATCTGAGCTGGTATTTTGATTGAAATGTCCCAGTGTGAGGAAAAACCCGATGGGTTACGCTTCCTGGTCATCATGTCACAGTCAGATTATCCAATTCTGCAATCACAGAGGATATTCTTGATGTCAGTATTTAATTTTCAATGAATACGTATATTTAGAGGAGACTATAACTTCCTCCCTTGTTATCTCAAAGAGGCAACTAGATTAACTTAATTCAGTACCAACTGGATATGTAAATTGAGCAATCTCTTTCTGCCGCTCTCTCCAAGGAAAGACTCCGAGGATTCGACGTCAATCAGATTCGGTATCAATGAATATGGGCATTTTTTGACCTTCCATGCATTATGTGTAGAGTAGGTTATCAATTACAAAAGCACCGTACAGTACCCGCAGACCAGGAATAGTATTCTACGAGTGTGGGGTCATGACCTACCTAAACTGCAGGTCTGCCAAATATTAACTTCTAAGGAGTTTTATTCGAGCGACGTAGTCTGGGCAAGAGTTGAGTAAGTGGAGGCTTTCATCCGTGGTGGAACAGTTGGCCAGCTCTTGGGCTTCTGGATGGACGTAGTCTGGATGTCGTAGAAAGACTTACAACATCGTGTCCTATTTCGAAGCTGGCATTGTGAAAAAAGCTAGCGACAACAGCACGGTCCCCTGCTGCCTTCCATCTATTGGCTATAGATCGTTGGGCAACAAATACCACTTGTCTACTCGTCTCCATGCCAAAACAGGCGTAGTGGAAAACAGTCTGTCACATTGGATATTTCCTATTCCTCCGTGTGGGGCAAATGTTTCACATTGTATTTTTTATTCTTTAGACTCTAGAGCCCTCTCCAACCCACGAATACTTTGCTACATAAACACTGTTCCTGCTACATACTTCACCAAGGCTTTGCACGTCAACCGAACGTGGGCTAGTCGCTGCACAAAAGTTCTTTTCTTCAGTAGCCAGACAGAACCGACGATTCCAGTCATCGGCAAGTCAAAATGAATACTTCTCGTTTTTTTAAATTCATTTCCGATAAGGACCATTCATCCTATTGTCCGGCAGGACGGGTTATTTCTGGGGAAAATATGTCCTTTCCAGAATCCAGTGCATGGTTGTCTGTCGAATTACTTTGAAATAACAGACCCCCATAGAGAGATCGGTGAAATTTAGAAAATATGGGCTAAATCGCAGTTGGTAGCCAGGAATGGGGAAGCGGACGGCGACCTAAACGCTAATCCTAACCTCAGCCCTAACCCTAACCTGAACCTTAAACGTTAACCCTTAATCCTAACTTAAATTGTAAACGTAACCGTAGCCCTTAGACATAGCCCCAACTGTAAAACCAAGCCGTAATACTCAAACCTAATCGTAAACTCAAACCCTAACTACAACCCGAAAACCCAAGCCTAAAGGATATTACCCTAACCCGAAAACCGTACACCATTAACCGGTACCGTAATCCTAACCGAAATCGCAAAACGGAAGCCAAATGGATCAGAGAAGATAATGTAGCCCCACAAAAAGCCCCAGTAGAAAAACCCCTGTCATCTGTAATACAGGGCCAGGCTACCAACTGCGATCTAGCCAAAATATGTTTAATAGTAGTCGATCTCTGTAGCAGCTTGTTTATTACGGTAATTGGCGAGAACCTAGCACGAACACTAACCCTAACCGTACACATACTTTCCCTGCAATTTATCTCAAAGCCACCTGCATTTGAAGGGGTTCCTATTCCTGTGTCTTGGCGAAGGTGGAGGCACATAAATGACCGTTGCACAGAAGTTTACGAAGGAATCCACCATTCGTTCCTTTTACAAAGCGCCATCATTCATGCCCGCGCACTTCGTGATGTTTTAAGGGACTGGTGCCCCCCTGTGCAGACGGTAGTACACATTCGTCTACTTAATACGGCCGCAAGCGTGCTTTATAGTTATCATGTTTACTCTGTTTACTTGGCAACAGCCTTGTTCCGATGTACTCGCAGCTATCCTCCTCTTCATTTTCACAATGGCTAAGCTCGAGGGGTGCCTTTCTTTGCGCAGAAACGGAGCACAATACACCGTATCTATTTCAGTATCCACAGACAAACCGACTAATTTATTGACTTCATCCATCGATGGTACCACCTTATCTACGTTCTCATGGAGTGGTATCGATAGAGTAGTCGAAGTTGACAAATCGCCGTCCGAGTTGGAAGTCGACATTGCCAGTGCTGCGCAAAGTCCCGTCCGAGAATCCAGTCAGTGGCGACGGTAGGTAGGTTGTGCGACAGGATTCAAGCTTTTGGCCGTCGGAAAGGGGATCATTGGGAAAGAGAACACGCAATGATGAAGCGATAGCCGGCCCTGACCATAGCAGTGGCATCTGTTAGCACAGCATCTGGCTTCAGCATTTGCCATAGGGACGCATGGTTAAGGGCTATAAACGTTGCAACGAAGTAGACAAGCGGCAGTTAGTTGCTGATAGCAATTACAGAATTCAAGACGGCGCCATATTGTGGATAATTTAACTGAATACCCAGTTGTTAAAACACGTTCCCGACAGAGAGCCTTGACTTTTTTACATTTAGGCTAAGTTACCTGACCAGCATGCTGCAACCTATGGAACCTATCGATTCTGACACAGTAAGCTGGCTGCCAATGCAGGTTTTTCTAAGAACTAAATAAAGAATCTACAGGATGATTGCCAAGCATGCTGAACTAAAGTGCAACGACCCTCACAGCGACGCCCGTGAGACTAATGACTCAGTAGTGCACGTAATTTATTGCACCTCCTGAGAGCAGGCAAATGATTGGACCAAAGGCTTCCCGCGTACGCATTCATCTGCAGCATCTAAGCGGTGAGAGTACTTAGAGTGCCACAATAACCGAGCCGAATTCCGAGTTGTGGAAAAGGACGAAAGTCACCAGAGAATCACTCAAATCGCTAAATTGACACCTTTATGCATATCTGCCTGGCAAAAATGCGCACACTTCGACGATGACTTAGTTGTTATTTTGGGTGGTTGGAAAGGCGACATCGGATAATATATGCAATGGTAGCTCTCTTCAGCAAGCATTGGCCCAGCCTAACTTACCTCCGTGTCATCACTTTGTGGCTATTAACCGGAATTTTGCCAGCTCACCTAACTCCGAGTTACTTTACTCGCAAGTCACTCCTGCAGGATATCCGTGGCATTGATGGTCCACATCGCCTGCGATGGACAAACTATGCCTCATCCCCTTGTGTCAATTATTTCGTCTTAGTAGAATTTTATTTTACCTCACCTTTATTTGGTTCATTAATACCGGTCGATGACGTTCAACCGTAATGGGATCTATCTGCCATGTCACTCTCCTGTTCCAACTCCAACAACAAATAATGACAATGGAAGTATTTGTGGATGTCAGGCTTGTCCGGAAACACTTAAGCGAATTAGATAATGACTGTAAATTATTGAGAGACCTCCGGTCTGTCTGAATAGGTCACGATGAATCACATGATTCGCACGAAAGCCTGTCTTTGCGTTATGCGACCTGTCACCTAGACATCCGTCTCTGAAAAGGACTGTTTCACGTAAATCATAGACTCATGGGAGTCAAACTGTCAGATAGTACACGGTCAGGTACCCAGCATAGAGCTCGCATAACTTGTTTGGTCAACGGTTTCAGGGCTGATTACTCTTGTTGGTCAGTAGGTTTCAGACCAAAACGAGGTGTTGTTGGCAACTCCGGTTGCGATGGTTGAGGTGAGATCGTGCCTCGGTTAGATGGATGATCTCCTTTGTACTAAAGTACGCCTGCTCTCTCGATAGACGACCCAAGAGACAGAATTCGGGACAAACCTGATCCCGCTGTGCTTAGCACAGATTTCAGCTCCCAAACTTGATGCCAGTCGCTCGTGGATCCTGTTGCTATTTTACGATGGCAGCAAACATGGATGTCCGAAAGTGCGCTTATAGTCGCTAGTAAGACTATTGCATTTAGTGTGTCACTAACATGCACGCACGCACGCCCACACACACACACGACAGTTCGGCCGTCGATTTCGACGATGTCCACCGTGTGCCCCACAGCTGCAGCAGCAGGGACGGTGACTTGCGCAAGGGGTTATAGTGCCAGTAGACTTGCGCTGCATCTACCTACACTCTCTCCTTCTCCCCCGCCTGAGTCCGGTGTCGAGACAGAGTCAAAAAGACCAGAGACGAGGGACGCCGGAGGTGGATAGCTCGGACGGATCCTCACCTTGGCGTTCCACCACATCCCCTGGTCCACACAAAAAATGACCAGCATTTTCACCAACACAACAGAGTTTGGAGACTGGCACGACCGAAGCCGCACCTAGGCGCGCCGCCAGCGCCTGGCTCGGATCCCACACTGTGGTGATAGTGCCAAAAAAACCACATTAAGTAGGAGCCATTGCAGCCTGACTCTCAGACCGCCTCCATTTAAGGAGGAGATCCAAGTTACCCCGTCAGTTGGCAACCTTCCAAGCCACGGCTTTTAGCGCATCGTGATAGCTTTAAGCGCGTTAGATTGTTTATAGTGAGGAAAGTGCGCTGAGTCGTCAACCTCACTCTCCCTTCCCATCCCACACCACGGCCGCTGTCCGAGCCGGTCAGCAGACTGGAGTGGGAGATGGGCGCGGTGGCTGACATGGTCGACTGACCATGCCTGCGCGCGCCACAGCACGTCCTGGCCCCCATACACACACAAACACCAGGATTTCACACAACGGGGGTTAAACGGCGTGTCTCTCACTTGCGTGAGAGGGCCGTGGAAGGAACTGCTTCAGCCCGTCCCCAGCCCACTAGTCCGCCACTCCACACAACACACACACACAACGCGACGAACTACGTGAACCGAGAGCGGGCGTCAATCAGCAACCTTCCTATCCACGACGCTTGACGTGTCGGGATAGTCTCGGGCTCAAGTCACCCCTGCAGCCGAAGCCGCATGGGAAACGAGTCGAGATGCACACTTTCCACTTGCGTGGGAGGTGGCGGTTGGGTGCTTGAGGTGGGTGAATGTCGATGTGTAGTGGTGATGATGAAGGAGGGTAAGGAGTGTGCGGATGTGTGGTGTAACCGGCAGTTGTCTACCGCAGGTCGTCGTGGATGCGCATGTGGCCGAATAGGCCCATGAGATGCCTGACGGTGCGAGGGCAGTGTGGGCAGTTGAGACGAGCTTGGTGGGTATAGGTTGGTGTTTCAGGCACTGGTTCTCCAGACTCCGTGCGATGGATTCGCAAATGACCGACCAGGCCGATGCGTGAGGTGAATGTGCGTGGACAGTGTGGGCATGAAGATCGACGGTGTCGGTGTCAGCTGCAGAGCAGACGGTGGAGGTGGAGATGGGCGCGCAGGGCGATAGTGCGAGGGTGGGGTTGGGCATGGTGGATGTGTTGGATGTGGTGGGTGTGTCGGGATTGCGGTCAATTCCGCTCTCGTTGATGCGCATGTGGCCGAATAGACCCATGCGATGCGTGAAGGTGCGAGGGAAATGTGGGCAGTGGAAACGAGTGCGGTGGGTGTAGGTTGGTGCTCCAGGCACTGGTTCGCCAGTGTCTGCGCGATGGATTCGCAAGTGACCGACCAGGCCGATGTGTGAGGTGAAGTTTCGGTCGCAGTGAGGGCAGGTGTAGTCCTGATCCTCATCGCTGGAGTCGGGAGAGGTGGGGGTGGTGTCGGTCGTTGTGTCGGGTTTGGTGATGTGCGAGACGGCTGCCTGAGTGGCCGCCGTTGGGACCGTCGTTGGGGCAGAGGAGGAGGAGGATGGAAGGGGTGGTTCAGAAGAATTCAGAGAGTTAATTGGCGGCAGAGAGGACGAGGAAGAGGCGGGCTGGGGGACGATGGTTGGTGCAGTTCTAGAGGCGCAGTTGATACGGAGATGTCCAACAAGTCCGATTCGAGCCCGGAATTTCCGTTGACATCGAGGACACGTTGGAAGCGGTTGTGCGGCGGCGTTGCGTACTGGGCGAAGTTGTGATTTGCGGGCTTCACGTTTCACTTTGGCGGCAGTGATGCGGTTGGCCTCGTAGATCGCAGCGCCAGTCTTCATTGCCCGCCTCCAGGTCGGTCGATGGATCTTGTGCGAGCTCTTCCCAGTTGGTCGGGTTGATTTGTAGACGCTTCAGGGAGGGCTTCAGGGTATCCTTGTGACGCCGAATTTAGCCTCCTTGACGGCGAGAACCCGTCGCAACGTCTCCGTAGAAGAGTCATTTGGGTAGTCGCTCGTCGTCCATGTACACCAGGTGAGCGCTCCAACGCAGCTGCATTTGGTCACTGCAAATGCCTCTGAGACAGCTCCGTTGTCCGTAACTCGCACCATCATATCGTCGTCCAGCTGACGTACCATCTGAGTGAACCGCTCCGGACAGCCGAATTTCTGCATGATCTTCCACAGTCCTTCACGATTCACCGTGTCGAAGGCTTTCGTCAGGTCCACGAAGGTAGAGTACAGGTGGGTCCGCATCTCCTGGCACTTCTCCTGAAGTTGGCGGGCTGCGAAGATCATATCCGTGGTACCACGATGACGACGGAAGCCGCATTGGCTTTCTGGCAGAAGGCCTTGTTCGAGATGGTAATTGGGGCGGTTGAGAAGGATGCGAGCGAAGATCTCCTCGACGATGTTCAGCAGGGAGATTCCACGGTGATTGTCGCAGACTTGAGGGTTCCTTTTGCGCTTGTAGAGATGCTCGATGGTGGCGTCCTTGAAATCTTGCGGGACTTCACCTTGACGCCACATCTCCTGGAAGGGCGCAGTCAGGTGATCCATCAGTTGGGGACCTCCGTGCTTGTAGACCTCAGCAGGGATTGCGTCCGATCCGGGTGCCTTCCCGCTGAAGAGCTGCTGCACGTCCCTGATGGTTTCCTGGAGAGATGGCGGGAGATCGAGGGCCGCGTTGGTCTCCACTTGCGGCAGACGGGCGATGGCGACGTCGGAGATGGCGAAAGGGCGGTTGAGGTCACCTCGAAAATGCTCGACCCATCGCTGTAGAATTTGTGCCATCTCAGTCAGGATAGTACTACCGTCGGCGCTGAGGAGAGGAGCAGTGCCCTTCGTCGGCGGACAGTAGACAGCTTTGATCGCAGAGAAGAAGTTCTTCCATTCGTTGCGGTCCGCGTAGCCTTGGATCTCCTCAGCATTGCGAGCAGTCTAGACGTCCTGCATCTCGCGCAGTCGCTGCTGGAGGTGGCGGCGACTGCGGTAGAAAGCAGCTTTGTTGTCGTCAGTGGGGTGATCGACGTAGGCTTTGTGTAGGCGGTTCTTCTCAGAAAGCAGATTTCTGATGGCGGCGTCGTTGTCGTCGAACCAGTCCTGGTGTTGGCGGGGAGCGCGACCAAGGACGGCTAGCGCCGTCGACTGGATCGTGTCTCGCAGTTGGCACTAGCGGTTCTCCACGGAGGCGTTCTCGGCAGCGGCGGCGTCGTCGGCGGCGGCAGCGATAGGAAGGTTGTCTAGCCGTCGAGCTAGCTCATTGCTGAAATGAAGATGGTGAGCGGGTAAACACAACAAAGAAACATTCAGCTTACCTGGGGGTCGCTTACCTTGGGGTCTCCTGCGAGGCTGTAGGCGAATACGCATCTTCGAGATGACGAGGCGATGGTCGGTCCACCCGTCAGCACCCGCGATCGCCTTCGTCACCAGCACGTCACGCTGATCTCGCCACCGGACGAGGACATAGTCCAGCAGGTGCCACTGACGCGACCGAGGATGCCTCCAGGTGGCCTTCCCTCGCTCCGGCGAACAGAAGAACGTGTTCGTCAGGATGAGGCGGTGTTCTGCGCAGATGCGGAGCAGCAGCAGGCCGTTGTCGTTTGAGCCGCGGAGACCGTGGGGACCCAGCACTCCTCTCCAGGCAGTATGGTCTGTGCCGACGCGGTCGTTGAAGTCACTAAGGACAATCAACTTGTCCGCCTTCGACACAGTCGCCAAGAGGGCGTGCAGGTCCTCGTAGAATTTGTCGCTTGCGACGGCGTCGGGACTGCTCATCGGCGGAGCGTAGGCGCTGATGATGGTGGCGAAGTTGCCCCCCCGTCGGAGAGGCAGTCGGAGGCTCATCAGGCGATCGTTGATGCTCTGCGGTAAACAGGGCAGTCGTCCTATGATATCGTTCCGGATGGCAAAGGCGACGCCCGCGTCCCGTCGCTCTGCCCTGGGCCGACCGCTCCAGAAGAAGGTGTAGCCGGCACCCACCTCCTCCAGTTGGCCTTGTTCGGAGAAACGGGTCTCGCTGAGTGCGGCGATGTCCACCTTGTAGCGCGCCAGTTCTCGTGCCACTAGCGCCGTCCTCCGTTCCAGTCGGTTGCTCCTCGGATTGTCAAAAAGGGAACGAACATTCCAGGCTGCCAGTTTGAGCGGACTCACTCTGCCAGTCTGGTGACTGCGACGGCGAAAAGTAGGAGGAGGAGAAGAAGAATAGGCTGGAAGCGGAAGAGAGAGATTGCTGTTTTTGTTGTTTCGGTTTAGGCTGTTTCGACCGTGTGTTTTTTGTCTGCGGCCACGGCCAGCCTACAGACAGCGTTGTTCCAAGCAATTTCTAGGGCGCCTATTCTAACTCCCTCCCCCTCGCGAGGGCAGGCAGCGCACCCCCTAAATAGGACTACCCGGTTGTCACAGACGGCTGCCGGACTCCACAATGGGCCACGACTTTTGTTAGTGAGAGAACTACCCGAGTTAGACTGGGGCCTTGGTGGTGATGTGGTGGAGTTAAGTAGGAGAGAGCAAACACACCACCAGAATGCTATGGGACTTATGGCTACAATGGACAGGCAGACACAGTCATCAGTCAGAGACAGAAGTAGGAGGCATCATTCAAAGTCAAGCACAGTAACACCTAGCTGTTAGCAGAGAGGCATAGACTGACAGACAGAAAAACAGTCGCAGCAGGCATCAAGAGTTTCATGTAGATGTTAACAGATAGACTAATATATAGAGGACAGACAACATGAGCAGCATACAACATGGAACTTCAACAGACAAAGGAACAAACAAAGCAAATTCACTTACCTGAAGAAGAACTTACCTGGTGGCCTCCTGCGATGGTCCAGGCAGAGCCTCGTCTCGACGACGTCGACGCGAAGATCCATCCGGCCAGCGGAGACCAAGTACCGCGTGTGCAGGTGCACGCACGGATACCCTCACCTGGTTAAGCCCGCCGGTCGAGGCGGTTGCCCGGGGTGTGGCCGCTGAGCAGTGACCATCTACATGCAGCCACAGGTGAGAGTTGGGTGCCAGCAAATGGACGCTAGGCGTAGTCTTACCTGCAAGCAAGTGAACGACCACTACGACCATCACATGAACCCACCGCTGACACCCCTACACCCCACACACGCACACACACATAAACACCACGACAGTTTGACCGTCGTTTCCTACGATGCACAGCGTTTGGTCCACAGCGAGGTGAGAGCAGGTACGGCGACTGGCACGCGAGTTAGTTCAAAGTGATGGCAGGTTTGTGCTGCATCTACCGCACTCTCTCATTTTCCACCACACGGATTGGAAAGCCGGCGCATGCACGAAAAGCCCAGTTGCTGGATGCGGCTCGGAAGGATGTGACACCACCGGCGTCAAGACAGAGTCAAGAAGACCGGAAGCTGGGGAGATCGCAGGTGGATGGCACTTACATGCTCGCGCCCTGACGCTGCACTTCACACTTCCTGGTCCACAGAGCAAAGGGAGAAGATGTTAAGCAAAAACAAGAGGTGTTGCCGCGGTCGGAGCCGCACCTAGGCGTGTCGCCACGCCCGGATCTTGTCCTACAGAATGGGAGTGCCATGTG
>CACRXP010001160.1:52215-80065 GCA_902702965.1 Spirometra erinaceieuropaei | reverse complement strand
CCATTTTTAAGGCTTTTATGTCAAAAATTGTTGCCGTATTTCTTCATCACATAGTACTTAAATGCCATCTAGTAAACCAGCTTCCCGAGTGTTCTTCGGCAGAGATAGGGTCAAACCAAATACATCACGAGAGCATATTTCTCAGAGAAACTATTTTATTGCAGGTATACCAAAGAAAGGGCTTTTTTTCTGGAGGCGCCGGATACGTCCTTTCGCGTGGGGCACTGAAGTTGCTGGTTGAGAAAGCAATCGATATACACCCGACCTGTCCAACCTACGATGAGGATAAGGAAGATGTAAAAATGAGTAAGACCAATGTGGCCATTCTATTCTCTCATAGATGTCCCTGTTTCCTTTCCAATCAGTAGTATAACCTCACTAGGGGCTATTTGCGGAGGCCATGGAAGTCTATGAGTTCTGTTAGGGCATGATTGTTTTTATTATTTGCCGTTCTAGCTGGGAAGGAGGACCTGGGCTGGAATCAATACAGAGTTTATAAGATAAACGTATATAATCATGTCAAAATAATACGGCGTGTGGTTGGCTCCGTTTAAAAATACGTGCATAAGAACAGTCGTTGTGTCAGTGGTAGTAAGAAAAATGTCAAATGAGGTTATGTAACCCCACCTGAAGTAAACAGACCTTAGCCACCTGTAATACGGGACCGGTTGTAATAGGGGTTCATAGGTGGGGTCGGGGAACGCTTAGGCGACGTAATCAAGTAGATGTATGCAAAAGGAAAGCTATTGTGAATTCGCGGTTGTACATTGAGTGGTTGAGATATAGTTGCCCTAACCCTTAACCCCTAACCCTACCCGCTAATCCTAACTTCTTACCCTAACCCCTAACCGTAACACTTAACCATAACTCCTAACCCTCACCCCAGCTTCAACAGTATTGGGTCCACCAGGTGGGACTACACAAACATATCTTACAGAGAAAAACTGCATCGAAGCAAACTTATCCTACCGCTAGCTTTCTGCTTATCTCATGTCTTGCGGGATATCTAAGACGGTTTGTTTACTAAATTCGCTCGCGACTTCAGCACTTTCCCTCTAGCCGCTATGAGACGTTCATGCACGTCTGCGTTACCTGCCATTCAAGTGCTTGGGAAGAATGTACTAAGAAACAATCTCTAAGGTCTGTGGCTCATTCACAATCGCCTTCTTTTCACCTACAGCAAAAAAGGCAATGCGTCTCAGTCCTATCCTCAACACTTGAAGACTGGTTTCTCCAAAAATCGTCTTCACGATCGATCGCAACACTTCAGACAAGCTAACCTAATGGGATCTTGTCTCCGATGAATGTCGATTTCCATTCTAACTGCGGCCAGTTCGGACGCGACAGAATTTCATGTGCAGGGCGGAGAGGAGGGACCGGATTCTCCTAAGTATCAAAAGATTATTCTCACCTTCAGGATGACAGGGACATCTGTTATCCAGCACTGAAGAGGCGATTTTACTCGTCTCATCCCTTAGACTACTTCCTCTTCGTTCTTTCCAGCACCAGTCCAAGGTTCTAGCTGGTCAGTCATTGAATGCCAGTGGCTGGCAGAGTTAAACAGGACATCTAAGGGTGTCATCAATTGTCCCCCAAACAGGCCACGCGGTAGATGCGCTGTACCAACACGGAGTAGATATGGGATTCTGGTAGGCGTTATCGTAATGCACACCTAACGGATGCCAGCACTTCTGGATGTGACGGCAGATCCATCTGCCGGCTGACATTGCGCACATTGGGACCCCTGCCGCCCCCATTTTTGCTGTTTGTTAAAATCCTGGTGATTTTATGTGTGGACCAGGGGGTGTGGACTGGAGCGCCAAGTTGCAGGCTCGTTCGTGCCATCTACCTGTGCTCCCCCCCGTCCTGCGGTCTTCTTGGCTTGGTCTTGACACCGGACTCAAGTGAGAGGGGGGGGGAGAGAGTGCGGTAGTTGCGCGAAAATCTATACCTACTATAAGCTAATTCACGCACAGGTCATTGTCCCTTGTCTTAGCTCGCTGTGGAGCACACGGTAGACATCGCCGGATGCGACGGTTGAGCTCGACCCTCGCTCATCATACCAGATTTTCATACAAATGAGGTTGACGACTCTGACCTCGCATGCATGAGAGTGCCATAGAAATCATTAGAGAAGGAGCTATTAACTCGCTTCCTACTGCGACGAGAAGTACCTATTCTGTGCTTGCGTTGAATGATCTGGGATGGGCTCATGCTTGGTGTTTGCACTAGTGGGACAATGTGTGTTAGTGGAGTTTGGTCTGAGGTGTCGTACTGCAGATTTTCATGGACGCGCATGTGCTCGAGTACGCTCAGGCAACGACTAAATTTTCGCGGGCAGTTTGTGCAGACGCAACGGGCGTATATCAGGACTCAGTGTAGTGGTACGCCTGTAGGTATAGGTCAGCATATTTTAAGGGTAATAGGCAATGCCTTTGTCTCCGGTCGCGCCACTCACCTGTGTTGCGGCTTCCTTGACTACGTCTTGACACCGGGTCCAGGCTCGCGGGAAAGAGGGAGTGCGGTAGATTTTGCGTTACTCTTCTATCACTTTGAACTAATTCACGCACAAGTCACCGTTCCTGCTCTCACCCTACTGTGGAGCACACGGTGGACATCGTCAAAACCGACGGTCCCCGGTCTCAGTGCAATGGATTCGCAAGTTACGAGGCCGCCGCGAGGCATGGTGTGATTTCAACGAGGACAGGTTGGGATCGAGTCCCCACTGCTGCTGGTGATTGTGGTGGTGGTGCTGATGGTTGACAGGACTTCGGGCGTAATACCGCAGGTGGCGGAATTCGGTGGAATGGTAGTCGTTGTCGCAGAGGTTGTGGCAGTAATAATTACGGTGGTGACGGAGACAACGAACCATAGGTAGTGTATTCAGCGGTGGTGGGGGTTGTCATCATGGACGTAGTGGTGTTTGCGGCAGGGGTTACGATGGAGCCGCTTTTGATGGCAGGATTTAAAGTCGGCATGTTGTTATCGCTTTGGATCCGAAGATGTCCAACGAAGCCGATCCATGAACAAAGTATTCGTTGACAGATAGCAAATGTTGGAAGAGATTGGGTTTTGACGTTATGGGTCGGAGGCCCTTGAGAATTGTGAACTGCTCTTTTGGCTTTGGCAGCAGCGATCTGTTAGGCTTCGTAAATGGCTGTTCCAGTGTTCCCTGCTCTTCTTCATGGCGATAAGTACTGGACGAGATCCTCCTAGATCGCGGATCGATTTTTAAATCCTTAAAAAAGGTCCACAGTTCGTCTTTGTGGCGTCATTGTTGTCATCTTTGTCGGCGGACAGCAGCAGCGATATCACAGCAAAAGAGGCGTTTGGGCAGTCGCTCGTCATCCATCGTCGCGACGTGGCCGAGCTCTCGAATTTGCAGTTGTCTCAGCATGGTGTGAATGCTGAGGATTCTGACTCGCTCGAGGACTTCTATGTCCGGTTCCTGTTTTGAAGCTCAGCTGTAGAATTCTCCGGTGGTCGCTGAGGTGAAACTGCTTGAGTTTACTGGCTTCATTGATGTAGACTGCCCATGTCTCTGTCCCTTACGGTAACGTTGTTAGAACAACTGTCGTGTACATTCTTAATTTTGTGTTCAGGTGAAGTCCTTGGCGTTTCCTGACTGAATTTTAAGATGCTGGTCGTCCGTCCTGTTGGCGATGTTGCTCACTGACACTTCTCGCACGGTTGTCGGGCGGCTAAGATAATCTCGACTGCATCGCGGTTCGTTCCATCTCCACATTGACTTTCTAGGAGAAGTCCGCGTCCCAGATAGCCGTTGGGGCTAATGAGGAGGAAGCGGGCGAAAATTTTCCCTCCGATGTTTAGGAGGAAAGTGCCTCAGTGATTATCACAGAGTTGTCAGTTGTTCTTGCGTTTGTATATGCGTGCGCTGGTTCTGAAGGATTTGTCCTTACCACTACATCTCCCGAAACAGAGAGGTGGGCTCATCCATCATCCGAGGGCCGCCGCGCTTGTAGGGTTCTGCCGCGACTGAGTCGGACCTCGGTGCACAGCTTTGATTGTTTCTGAAAGGACGGGCGGATGGTTCAGGTACGAAATGGTTTCCATTTGAAGGAGCCGGTCGCTGGCGGCGTCAGAAATTGTGGATTGGCGGCTGAGGATAGTTCTGAAGGGCCTAGCCCACCACTGCTGAAAAGGCCGGACCAGTATTTCCGCATCTGTGATTTCTCCGTGTGGAGTGTTATTCCGTCGGAGCTAAGCAGCGGCGGTGTTCCTCTGGTGCATGAGCCGTAGACAGCCTTGGAGAAGGCCATGAAATTCTTCGTTTCCTAGAGGTCCGCCTACCCTCGTATTCTGTCGGCCTTGCGATCTATCCATGCATTTTGCGTCTCACTCAGCCGTTGCTGGATCCAACACGACAACCGAAGAGGACCATTTTGTTTGCGTCGGTACCGGATTTGACGCACAGTTTAATGTAGGTTTTATGCAGGATGTCTTCACAGGGAGCGGACTACGGATTTTGTGTTTTCCATTGGAGCAAGTCTGATGTTGACAGCAATAGCGACCGAGGATCTCCAGGACGGTGGAGTGGACGACGGACCGCAGTTTGTACCATTGCATCTCCATGGTGGCTTTGTAATTCGGAATCTGCAGTTTTTCCCGACAATGAGTCAGTTGATTGCTGAAATCGAAGCGATGAAGAAATACTTTCAACACAACAGCATCTAATTTACCTAGTGGCCGCTGATCCTGTGGTCGTCTGTGGGGTTGGATTCTCGGCTTCCTCTTGGGATTGGCGGAACGAGAATCCGTCCAACCGTCGACGTCGCAGATCGCTTTTGTCAGTAGCACGTCGTAGCGGCCACGCAAACGGAGGAGAACGTTGTCCAGCAGCTGCAATCGCAGCGGTCGGGTGCGCACCCACGTCGCCTCCTTTCATTTTGCATGGGCGAAGAGGTGTTGATGGGGAAGAGGAGGAGGAGGAGGTGTTTTGTGCATGTATGCAGAAGGAGAGGGTCATTTTCATTGCAGGCGCCAACTCGCTGTGCGCTTAGCACTCCCTTCCGGGCAACTTAGTCTGTCCCAATTTGGGCAGTGAAATAACCGAGGTTAGAGTTAGCTTCCCTGTCTTCGGCGGACTCGCCAGGAGGGCGTGGGAGTCTTCGTAGGACCCGTTTCACACCTCAACAGGGTTGGTTATTGGAGGAGCGTAGACACTGACGAATGGCGAAATTAGCGTCCCGTAGAGACAAGCGAAGCGTCATGAGACGGTCGTTCACTACCTGCGGCAGACAAGGTAGTCGTCCCACGATATCGTTCAGAATGACAAAGGCGACGCCGGTGTCGCGTTGCTCCGCCTTGGAGCGGCCGCTCTAGAAGAAGGTGTTGACGGCACCCACCTACTCCAGCTGACTCTGTTCGGAGAACCGTGTCTCGCTGACGGCAGTGATTTGCACCTTATTGCTCGTCATGTCTCCAGCTAATAGCGCCGTACTCTTTTCTCGTCGGTTTCTTCACGGGTTATTTAAATCAGAACGAACATTTTAGAGTGTCAGTGTTAACAGAATCACTCTAGCAGTCTGCGGGTAGGGCGGCGGGAACGGGGGTGTAGTTTCCTGTTATTTGTTGTTTTGTTTCGACAATGAGTTTTACATCATGAGCCACGGTCAATTTGCGGATGATGACAATCTTCCCAAAGGATATGAAAACACCCGGAAGATCAAGCGATAGGATTATATATTCGACAAGTTCTAGCCGACGACAAGGGAACCCTTTCGAGTGAGAAGTTATCCAAGGTCGATCCAGAACGGGGAAGTGGATCTTGCGTTGATGTTTACTCGGCTAATGGTAAACATTAATAAATTTTGCCAAAAGGCGAGCAAAGTCATCAAATATCTTGGTGTAAGGGGGAGTTCAGTGCATCGACTGGTTGAATTATCATCAAGAAACCAAACTTAATGGCCACTTTGGACTAACAAATACACGGTGTTAGTGTCTGGAAAGTCCGCTTCTGCTTTCTATCTAGTGACCAAATTGAGATACACACGGCAGTGAACGTGATAGAGGAGGTACCTTGGTAGGTTAAATGGCCCAAAAACGTGTTGGGCATGTGTCGGTGGAACAAGATGTTAGGGGTGATAGTCAGAGCAGAGCATGTCATTACCTAACTGATTCTCGTTCAGACAGAGGTGAGAATGGCCGACCTCCGAACGCCCGACGATGAATGATGCATGGAAGGGTGAACCATCTTGACATAGAATATGGAATTGTCCTCCTGTAGGGAATGCGTTTCTGTTTCTCTGGTTTCCCCTGAAACTGTCCTGGTTATTGATGCCATTACGGAGGACGATTGCTTGTTTCCCATCCGCAGTGGTTCAGACGCCAGACCCAGTAAACGACCCGTGGCGGGGCTGAGTTCGTGGGGCGCAGTGAGTAAATCACGTAGTTGGTTCATCACCCAATCCCTGCTTGCGGTGAGGTGTAGCTGCGACGAGGGTGTAAGCTGGTTGGGAGGGTCCTGGGTAACTGTGTCGGGTTTCTGATAGACCGGTGTCGCTGATCACTAGCAGGGCGGCGGCAGCAACTGCCCGATTGTCGTCCTCCCCTACGGAAACCGATGAAATGTCCCATTGCTAATCGACATTCCGGAATCGGGATATGTTTGTTGAACATCTCCAGACCCAGTGCAATGGCGGGACGATCAACCCACCTATGATCTCATGGCACACCATCACTACTACTACTACTACTACTACTACTACTACTACTACTACTACTACTACTACTACTACTACTACCAGCATCACCAGTGAAGACACTCCTGCCATCCTGCAAAATATCACCACGATTGGCATATCATCAACAGTGTGGACTCAATTTTAACCTGTACCCACTGCGACTGCACGTTTAAAGCACGCATCGGACTGGTTGGTCATTTGCGAATCTATCGTGCGAAGACTGAAGAAATAGCGCCATGAACTGCAATATACACACTTCGACCCAGTTTGCTCTATTCACACTGCTCCTGGATATCCGACCGTAATACGGGCATATGCCCCTCATTGAAGGTCTTAGTTAGAAAAACCACAGTCCGACTTTGATCCTCACATCTCAACCCACCTGAGCACACACATCTCCGAGGCTAGGAAGGACGCAAATTCATAATATACACAAGCGTCCCCCGCGCAGCGTCAGACCACTCTCCCGCAGCAAGCATGAGATCTACCTTGCCAACACCGCTGTGTCGAACGAATCGTCGAGTGCCCCTACTTTCATGTGCAGTATACCCTTTGACGCGGCCTAGTACAGGCGTTGGTGATCGGGTCGTGTGCGACGCACGAATACTTGCCATTTATCCTGAAAGCCACTGCGCCCCATTCGATTAGCAGTTGGCAGAGAGGCTCAGACAGCCGACTGATGCATGAGCCAAGGAAGAAGGAGCGAGGCCTGTACTGGGAATTAATCCACGCGACATTTCAGTGCATTCACTGCTACAAAAAATCTGACGAGCTTGAATACATCCCCGTGCACTAAGAGTCGTGACTTCGAGGACTCCCAACTCCATCCCCAGGGAACATTTTGGAATGACCGCAGAACCCAGAACCAGACTCAATGGCTCCTTCTCAATTTGACCTTCATGGCCCTCTCACGCGCGTGAAGTCCGAGTCAGATTCATGGAGGCGCGGTACGCGCATTGGGGGCCAGGTCGTGTGGGGAACGGGCAGACAGACTGTTCGGCCTTACCAGTCACTGCATCCTCATCAACACGCGGCCGCCTTGATATTATCTTATCGTCGGAGCAAAGTAGGTGTGTAGTTCTTGCTGCGCACGTCTCAATCGCTATGAACTAATTCACGCGAAAGTCACCGACGCTCCGCCCATTCAACGGAGCATGCACTGGACGTCGTCGCCTGCGACGGTCGAACTGTCATGTATCTGTGACGGACTTTAGTGGACACAGGTGCCAGGGTTGACTCCTTCAGGCTGGCAGAGTCTGGTTTGTGCCAGAGGGGGACATTCGTACGCCTGTTGTTTCTCTGATCACCGGATTCTCGCGTCGCGCTCAATCTTGGGACTGTCTTCTTTCCAGGCGATGCATTCCTTTGCTCCATATGTAGCGTTTTGTCTCGTCAGGACCACTGACTACTTTTATCCAGCGCTTTCGCATATCTGACGTCGGCCCTTCCTGACAAGTCGATTTCCCATTTCCTGATGTACGAATGTATACGTATGTATGAAAGTCGGGGTCTAGTCAACGGATCTGTTTTTGTCTCTCTGCATTGCTCTGATGGTGGACACTGCAACCAGTTCCTAAGTAGAAATTAATAAGTCAGTCTATCCTTCTTTTCACATGGGCCTAAAAGTAGTTCAACGACGCCCAATAGGCATGAGCATCTATTAAGTTATGTCTGATGATTCCACACACAGCTGCCCGACGCTCTTTCCATGCTCCAAATTGTCTTCTCTATGCTCAAGTAAGACTGATTATTGCAAAATTTCTGGTATCTCTTAGGCGTCTGTGGTGTTGCTGTCGGTGTAGATCTCTACGACGCCTTAGACAATCAGCAGAGACTCAAGTTCAATTCGGTCAGTCCGGAATCGATATTTGGGAGAAGTGATTGGCTCACAACAGGTGCAGCTTCGCGCATCCGCAAAAGTCTGCGCTCTAGGGTACGTTTATTTTTAATAATATGAATGAATAGAGATAACTGCTGATGCCCAAGGTACTCGTAAAAAAAATTATGGAGACCACTCGAGCACAAGGATCACGTGCTTCCTGGTCTAAGTGAAAACGGTAGTGGTTCCTTCTGAACCCTCAAATCCTAAGTATCCGGACGGAATAAATCACTGTCTCCTATAGTATGACATTGTTTTTCACATCTAACTTATCTCACAATGTCCCACGCAAGCACTGGAAAGGAGAGTGGGACGAACGTAGGGTTCACTCAAGACTGAGCTGTCAGAGTTCTACATGAAACCATATCCCACAATTAGTGAAGAAACTTATGGGAGGACGAAAAAACTCCAGTGGACTTCTGATGATCTGGCATACAGTAGAACTGGCTCTGTATTATACACTAAGTCGAATTCATAGACGACCACGCACTTTCTGAGAGCCACGATTGCCTTAAAAGACCTTCCACCCTCTGAAAGGGTGAGTCTGGGAGCGTCCACTGGACGGTCGTCGGGGGAACTGACCAGATTATCCGAACATCAGGACTGACACCGGATGTAAGACCCCGAAAGTTTATAACCTTTTCACCGGAAATAGTGAGGACGCGACTATCATTATTAATCCACAAGCACCTTCGGGTGATCTTCTTATGACCTATAAATGCTCTAATGGGTGGAGAGGGCGCCTCAAGGTCATAAACGTGAACTTGTTTATTGTTAGTGGCCATTAGCCGCTTCCCGCCATCTGAAACGCTCAAAACTACAGCGATAACGATGTGATCCTATGAGACAGAAAGCCGTTCACCTTCTGTGTTAACATTCCAGACTTTCACAAAAACATCTACAGCGTCGGTAGCCGCCTTTGTCCAGTGCAGTCCACTGTACAACACCAAACTGCGCTACATTGTCCAAGAAATGTGCCAATCCAAATACCTGTATCACCGATTCGCATCATTTGAGGCGGTCGCAAGCAGATACCCAAATTCTGATTCTCCGCTAAACTTAAGGTCAGTGACAGGTGGCATGTGCCCACTACATGACATTTGATCCTGGCGAATGGCTGCCATTGGACATCCGGTTGTGGCGGATCAACCGCATTAGTCCTCATTCTCCAGCATGCCCGTTTTCTACTCAATAAGGTATATGTATCAACTATTTTAGTAATGAGGGTAATCTGTAAGGTGCGTCTCCAAATATCCTTTCTCGTCTCCCATGTCTACATATATGTCCGTGTTGCGCCACTAATATTACTTTAATCTCCTCTTCTCCTTCTCTCAGGGGATGCCGACTTCAGATCGGACCATTAGCTTCCATTACGTACGCCCGGAAACCATGTATCTGATCGAGTTTGCATCGCGGTTTATTCAGCTCCCCGAACCAGGATCTCCCGCAAAAACTACAACCAAAATTAAAACATCCGGTTGGTCTTGAACTCCTGCGATTCCGACATCCACACAGGTAATTGCAGACAAGCAGCATTCCGTGCATAATTCCTTCCTCCGACGACTGGTATAAATGCGTACACGCACCCATACACACACACGAGCTCACAGACGCGGACACAGAGACTAAATAAACTCTTTTTGGTCTGAATATCCAATATCCCAAACAATATTTTTATCTACCTACTTTTAAAGTCACCTCTTCGTCGTTTCTTTCTGTCGGAAAACCCAATATTTGCAATTGTTGAATACTATGTAGTTGAAGTTAAATTTAAATATCGCGTGCCTTTCCCCTAGCCGGTTGTGATGGGGTTGTCTTGTCTCTCCAGTTCCTATGACGTGACTTTAACAACGTAGGACGGCTGATTACGATAAGGTCGAATCACATCGTGTTGCGCATTCTGCAGGCATCGGTACCATTGGTGACTGCTGCTCCATAGTTCTGTCCCCAACATTCGCCTCATTAGCGAACAACCCGCACCGATAATCCTTCTATGACTGTTCCACTTTGCGGGGAAGTGGGTCGATCGTCAGTCTTTTATTAAAATCTGCGTATTTTATGCTGCGTTTCCGTCGATTATTTGAGACAAGAGATCAGTTAGGTGTACGCCAACTTTCTACTAAATCAACAACGTCTCTCACTCCTTTGTTGAACTCGTCAGATCGGGGATTTTGCGAAGTCCTAAATGTGCTAAAGACGTGACGCACTCGTGGGAGACAAGGCTTTTCCTCAGTGAACTCCTTAAAAAGGTTAGCGACGGCAAAACTCTGGCCAATATCCCACCTGGTTCCCGCCTTTTATAGGGGGATGACAGTAGGGGAAGAGCCGTTCACCGGAACGTTTCGAAGATATCTTCGGACTGATATGAGTGTCTTCTTACGAAATAGCAAGAATAGAAGACGGAGTCCGACTGTGAGTGCTTGATCGCCGAGCGGCCGTTCGTTATCACACATTAATTTAGAATCACCCGATGGCGGCACTAACTGACCTGGACCAGGACTGCAAGAAGGAGTGCATACGTCAGTTCTAGTTTACAACTCCGTCTACAGCCCTCCGAGGTGGTCACTTGACGAAAAACCACCAATAATAGCAAAGTAATGCTGGGAAAGACATGGAGGTCTGAATAGTCGTTCCGGGTTATGTTGCCATCGTCGATCAGCACTGATTCGATCCAAGGCCAATAAAGACTTAGAATTGCATTAGGACCACTCGGTCATTTGGCGTTTTAGTCAAACTCTCCACCGCTTGATCCACAGACGTACGTCGTGTCAGCTATGCTAATAGTTAAGATGGGTTACCAGCAAATTATAAGAAAATTCTTTCCCACAAGACAATTTTGGCGATATCATTGCTCTGTCAGTAAGTCGAGCACAGCATGCTCAGGAACTTACTGGTCAGCGACTGTAGTAGAAAGTAAGCGTAAGTGGTACACTTAATATGAAAAAAGATCCTGTTTAAAAATTTTAAAAACAATTTGGGAGACAAATGTCCGAGCATAGGACCGAGATGATACGACATTATAGCAAGGTAAGTTAAGCCGTAGATAACCAACTTGATTGACTAGTAGAAATCCAACTCAAAAATATCACGTGGAACCAGACTTTCGTCCGTGATCCAAGATACGACTTTTTGGCAACCGACGACCACCGCGATCCGAAGATGTAAGGTCTTCGACTCGTCGAGCGAATGTTCAAATTTTATTTTGCCGTCGTTAGATCCGAACTGAACTCAACAATATCTGTTAATTTCTGCATCACTGAGGACCCAGGATGCCAACGTGAGCGTTTCTCACAAGTATTCGAAATTGATCAAGGTAATAACGTGAAGGTCCGTTAGACAACTAAATATCTCATTTTGAAGCCCCCAAGCCTACTTGAGGAAAGTTTTGCATAATTTACGTCAGGATCCATAGCGTGTCACATTGATGCACATACCCAGGTTACAGGGGATTGTTCGATTGGGAATTCTCGGTGTAAATTTGGCCGGAGAACCTTAAGTATGGTATGGAATGGAATGGCATGGTATAGAAGATAAGTAGAATGGCTAAAAGCCCAGAATGAGGCCATGAACTCACTGAAACATCTGGACATTTTGGTAACTGAAGTCACTGCCTGAGATCCATCACGCAGCTGACACTGAGGACAGGTTCAAATCCGATCACCTCAGTGCTGATTTTGCTTTCTTCGGCAAAAAGTGTGAGTGCAACCAATTGGCATTGACCTCTAGGAAAGCATGCACCTCTAGGAAGTCCTCGAACGCTAAAACACTAACAATGGATGGAGTGAAATGTGCATATTCAAGAGTATGGGGATGCGTTAAGTACTCTGGAAACAAACAAAAGAAGCTCTACAACGAGAGCTAGTGACTTGGAATAGAATCATGTCTACAATGACTTCCTCCTGAAAGACGAGGAGGTTACAGTTATTGATGGCAAGATTGGCATGACAGTTGTGGGTATGCTCCAAAAATGCAAGTGAACATAAGCAAGCGGAATCTAATCAAGGAAAGGGTTTTGTGTCCTTAAGGAGAGGCAAAGACTGGAATAAATCTAGCAAGTGATTGATCCGTCGACAATAGGTGAACGAGTTTATGGCCTTGAATAATTTAGAAAAACGTGCGATGCAAGATATGGTTACGAGAACCAACCTGATTGGCTAGTGGAAATCCGCTCCGAAGGTATCACGTGGGAGCAAAATCGTGCGTGCAAAAATACTCTGAACATTAAAGGGCCGTAAAAGTTAAAGATCTCTGTGAGTAAATGAGTGCAGGTTCTTTCTGGAGATAATGAAGTGCGACGTCGTCACGAAGTCAGAAGCGTTTCTGACCTACAAAAATCTCCGAAGAGCGCAACCGAGTCTTTAAAACTGGTTTGCGAGTAAACAAACTGAACAGGAAACTGGTTATATGATTCTTAGTATCCCTGATTTTCCCTAACGGACTCATTGTCAATAGGAGAGAAGGAGGCGCGTAACTTGATAATGATATAGTAGATTCCACTAATGAAAGCGTACGCGGATGTCACGCGACTGATAGTCGGGACATAGCCCGAGATAATTTCCGTTTAAGGATTGATCTTGGGGAGATTACAGGACGAAGCCTGGTTGTTTTTATGGTTTGCTTTGCTCATGCGTTCGATCCACAAGTATCATATAACAATAACTGCACGATAAAACGATATGATTGGATTGGTAAGGAAGTGTTGATCTCTATGCCGAGAGTCTGCTAGTCACCGACATAAGTGAAAGTAAGCGATGCGCTTAACGTGATAAGTAGACCTGCCTAAAAATCCCCAAATCATTTCGAAGGACAAATCTACTAACATAAGACCGCAATCAGTGGTATGGATTTGTGACAATTGACGAGCACCGATACCCTGATTTAGTGGTGCAAACGAATGGGAAGAGGCAGTACGTAATCTGCAACGCAGACCTCGTATTGGAAAGTGGAACGTGCCAAAGTGCCATAACTCCTGTGCTCATGTAGCAACTACGATGCCGGATGTACCTTCACGACCCGAATTATCAGGGCCCAGTCCTGTCACGAAGGAGAGGGGGTAAGACACCAACAGGGGCGCGTATTCTGTACAAAAGCTCGGTGATGACCAGAGTTCCGATGTGCGCCTGGTTCTGTGCCTGTGCGAAGGGTTCACCATCTCCGGACTCTTTGGTGGTGCAGTTTTCCAACAAGTCAAAGGACTGCTGTCTGAGGAGGACAAACCCTAATTCTGGGTACATTACGATCACAACACCTTCGTCCTCAGTGAGGGGGACAAGACTGACATTTCAACCACCACCACCGTGTACTTCACAACACGATGGAATGACTACTTGCACGTGAATTAGTTTACAGTTGTAGTAGACCTGCGATGCATCTGAAGCACTCTTTCCTACTTCACACCCCTTGGCACAGGGGCAAGTCTTAGCCAGGAAGATCGGAGAGGAGATGGGGGAAAGTGGCTGACAAAGCTTAACAGCCCATCCATGAGTGCCACTCACGCCTAATCCGCGCATGATTGACCAGGTTTTCGCAGAGGAAGAACTGGTCGGCTCAGATCCCATTTGGATGAAATTGTCATAGAGGTGTCAGTACGAAGAAGCCATTGCAGCCTGTCTGTCTGTCTTGAGAGAACCGAGCTATCCCATCAATTTGAAGCTTTCCAAGCCACAAATTTTAGAGCACTGTGATAGTTTAAGTGGGCGTCAGATTGTTTATAGTGAGACAATGCGCTGCCACCTCCTTCGCTCTCCCCTATTCCATACACCAGTCCACTGTCCTAGATGGTTATCAGTCTGTTGTTGGAACTGAGCGTGAGTGGTTGACAGAACTCAATAGCCCGTCCACGAATACCACACACGACCGGACCCCCAGCACGCAATAGGCTTTCACACACGGAGATGGCAGGCTCGAATCTCACATATGTGGAAACGTCAAATTAAAATAAAATATTGTGACCTGATTCTCAGTGCACAGGCGAGCCACGGACGACAGTTAGGAAGTACTGACCGACGATGTCCACCATGTGTTCCATAGCAAGATGAGGGCAGGCAAGGTGACTCGCGTGTGAATTAGTTTAGAGTGGGGACAGACGTGCGCAGCACCTATCGCACCCACTCCTCAGATTGCTCAACATTATAAAGAGCCGGATCAGGACGTTGTAGGATAGGTGCGCGGGTTACGTAACCTTCATGGACCTCTAAAGATTTTCGGTACTGTAACAAGTCAGCTATTGCTTCGTATGCTTGAAATAATAAGAATAATTAAAAGCTCCTCGGAGGAGATTTCAGCAGTCAATTTCAGGCTGTTTGCCAAATCCAGGCGATTTCTCAGCCTACAGTAGTCACGATCAGTTTGCGCAAGATCTTGGTACTAGAACTAGCTATATTTGTTGTATACGCGTTTGATTGGCAATGCATTTTGAATTCGAAATAACAATACTTGCAAGCGATATAAAGATGTGGAATGTGGTCCATAACTCTGCCAATGAGGATGGCCTACAAGTTAGTCTAATTCGCTAGATAGTTGTTTAAATCGTTTATATTTGCCATTCAATGTCAGTAAATTTATCCCGCTTCCTTAATACCGGCCAGATAGATGACAACAATTCTACATTAGGGAAGATTGGACTGTGATCTGGTCCACAGAGACCTCTCTGAATTCGCAACTACAGGCAAACTTGGGGATTTCTCATTAATAAGTCGTGTGCAACCGGCAAGGGAAGTGTGCTAGAGCCACCCCTAGATATCAAGGTTGGAAAGAAAGATGGTGCCCTCTTTGCGGACGTCGTGGTTACTAACTTTAGAAAACTAGGACAGAAAACTAGGAAAGAAAACTTGGTAGGTATGCGGTTCAAAATAAACCCAAGCAGTGGGTGCTCAAACTTCCGTTGAGACGCTCATATGCATTTTACGGATATCAAATGACTTTTTCGAAGTACTTAGTTTTATTTTGCACAAAATCATGCTCCATGTTACAGAAAATTTGCTCAGAGTCTCACACGCATTCCTCTGAACATAACCGGAGTACAGGGCAGAGTGGAGTCTCCTCACTTTCCCCTCTATCTCTGGCACAGCAGTTCAATGCTAGCTATCGGGTACAGGAATTGGGGAAGTTGACTGACAGAGGTAAAACGGCCCGCCACAAACGACCTGACTGGGCACCAGCTTGCGTCAAGAAAACGCTTCCAAACTGTGGTCACCTGTGGCTATGGCCGACATCGTCGTTGGTGCCGAAAGCTTTCGTGGAGCACTGACGTTGATGATCGAAAATGCAATCTACAAGCATCCAAACTGTCAAACCTACAATGAGAATAAGGAAGATGTAAAAGTGGGAGAGACCACTGCGGCCATTCCATTATCTTATATATACATCCAGCGCCTCCTCTTTAGTCAGTATTATGATCCCGTTCGAAACTAGTTACGAAGTCGTTGACATTTGTGGGTCATGGATGGGGGGGGGGGAATTAGTCCATCACTTGTCGTAGAGTTTGACAAGAAAACATCGACTGGACGCCATACTGAGTTGATAAGACTATCTTCTAGGGCCCTGTAACAACAATATGTCGTGCTAAAAACAACGTGCACACAGACATTCGTTGTGTGCGAGTCAGTAATAACAAAATGTCCATTCAGCTAAGAGAAGGGAATTTCTCAAAGCAGACTTATCCCACTGTTGGCTTTCTGCTTCCCTCTTCTATCGCGGGTTTGCTCACGGAACTAACACTTCAAGTATAGTACTCCTTCTACGTTAGTGTGCTAAATTACGACTACATAACATAGACACGACTTTGAATAGCAATTTAAGGCAGAACTGACTGTATGGTTCCCTAAACAGGACATATGAATGGGGACACCCCGCCTAAGTAATAAAGTTGGATCTCCGCATAATTCCGAAAAGAGCAAAATATTCTCGTGTTCTAACCCCAACAATGACCCTAGTATAAAACCAAACCGTTGCCCTAACCTTGACCCTCACTCTATCCTAGACCTCAACTCTGCAGTTAACACTAGCTCCCAGCTTGACCGTAAACTTGATCCTGGCTTTTCTTACCGTTAATTGTGAAGATAGCCTTAAAACTAATAATTAACATAACCCTAACCTTAGACCTGACACTAATTCTACTGGAGGCTGGCACAAAGCCATTCGTATTGCGGGCGGCTCCTATCCCCGTGTCCTGTTAAGGGGGCTACATAAGTCAGTCCTACGCAATTCAACACCAGTTTGTATTCTCATGGCTAATTTGTTTCTTCTTAGTGGACTGGCGTACATTTCCCAACGAACTGTCTAACGTAGAACGAAGATTCAAGGCTTTCATATTATGCAGTCACTCAAGCAGTCTGTAGGGTCGGACGGTGGGGATGCAGATGGGGGTTGTTGTTTGTTGTATTGTTTCGACCGCGAGTTGCACATCTACGATTCACGGTCAGTTTGCGGATGGCGTCTTCTCCTAGTATCTGTTAAAGCCTACTTTTCGGGTCACCCCCTCCCCCCGAGGCGACGGGTAGGCAATGTTACCAGTGTCTCTTCGCTTCTATCGGCAGTAAATAGGACTGCATGTTGCATTCTTTCGACCATAAGTCGCACATCAACCATTCACGTTCAGTTTGCAGATGACGTGATATTGCCCAGCATTTGTTTAAGCCACCCTTTATAACCACCTGACCGCAGAGGGAGTAAGCAGTGTTACCACTAAATAGGACCGCATAAACATCCAAAGCAGCTGCCCAAATTGACAATGGACGAGGACTTTGTTTGGTGATAAGACAACCCGAGCTAGTCTGGGTCACCTATGGGATTGCATGTCGCCCTCTCCGTGGGACTTTATTAAGGTGAAAGAAATGGGAGGGGGAGCAGGATTACTGGGTGTGGTGAACACCGAATACCGTCATCTGGTTTAGCAGACTGGTCGAGGCGTTTACCTGAGTGTGTCCGTTAGGCAGGGCCTAGAGTCACTGTTGTCACAAATGAGACGTGGATGGGAAGCAAGGCCCGTGCGGAACAGCCAACACCTGCAAAAAGCCCATGGAGCGACCTACCACCCCGTACACAGTGTGCCCCATAACTGGACACAATTACATGCCGGTGATCAAAGTATGCCGATTAAATAAGCCGCAATAGACTCAATTTTCAAGCAAACACAACAGATGCGAAATACTTGAGCATGGTTCGTAAAATCACATATTTACATATTGGCCGTCCAAGGTCATCTAGTAAGTTTACACATAAAACATTATCAGGCCCAACAGGCGTACGCTGTTTGTGAAAAATCACCCCCTGTCCTCACATGTGTGCGTGGAAATTCGGAAGTTGTAGTTATTCAGGCTGTTGGAACTACCCGAGACACTTCTCCCTACTATGCTCTATGTCTGATTGCAACATCTCCAGAGGTTGAATGAGAAGTCTCATTCGACCATCTTTAAATGGTGCACATGGCGTACTATTAAAACAAATAGCGCTATCTGTTACCTGAAGCTAAGAACTTCACCAGTGTGGTCGATAAAATTTGGCCACATACGATGCATTTCACGAAAGAGTACTCATCTACAGTATGGGTTAATTTGAAGTTTGATATAATGTGAACATGCTCATCGAAATGATTTTAGTCTTACCCGACAGAGGCATTCCACAAATGCACAATGGGACGAGTCTGTTCCGTAAGAATTGTCGGTGGGCACCCCTCCACCATTATATATATCACGACAGATGGGCGCTCACCGATCAGGTTACGGAACATGCTCGTCCCGCTGTGCCCTGGGCCCATCTATCATAATTAATATTCCGGATCAGAACCGACATGACAACGGGCCCGTGGCTCAATAGTAGAATGTCGAACTCCAGGATTAGAGATCCAGGGTTCGGATCTCAAGTGATCCACACTTGGGGTTGAGTATGACTGACCGATGACGGCTTATAAGCCAGAAATGGTCACCTCGGTCTCCCTTATCTTTGTCAGTATCATCTTATATATACATATATGCAGAATGGTGTAACGGACAAAGACAGGGGGACTGGAATTAACATTTCCGGCTTATTATTCATCGTCAGCCAATCATACCCAACCCCGAAGCGTGGAGCACCTGGGTCTCGATCCCCAACCTGTTATTTGGAAGTCCAACGCCTCTAACCATTGTGTCACGGGCTCATTGTCTTGTCGGTTGCGGTCGGCAATGAGCAATGATAGAGGGGCGCTCACTGACTGTTTCTACGGAACGCACTCGTCCCGTTGTGCCATTCTGTCTATATTATGCGCCGCTGTGTGGCTGCTAGTTAGGCTCAAGAGAGGGCCCGTAAGGCACAGTTAGACGAGTGAGTTCCGTAGAAACCACCGGTGAGTGCTCCTATACCACTACATATATAAATATATATGGTGTGCATACAATTTTATCCGATCGAATATCATAACGAATCTAACATCTGAAAACCTCTGTGTATTTGCTTTCTTTGCTAATGCTCACTGTTCTTATTTGAGCAGTTCAGATGAAAGGCAAATACTGGTAGAGGGCTTCAAACCGAACTTAAATTAGGATTAACAATTTTCGGATGTTACAGTGCTGATAGCTGCCACTTTACGACACGATATCCATCTAGGTTTTTGGAGTTACAAGCCGCGCCTTTCGAATTCGGTTTGAAATTTTCGAGCTCCGACGGATTTGCCTTTCCCGAGATTTCTGCCGACTGGACGTTCTGAAGGCCTATTTGGATTAAGAAACTGGCTCGTAAACAATAATTACTCGATCCACACGGGACTTCGACAGGACTTTCTCTGGGACAACCATTCTCTTTCGGACCACTTCTTTGCCAACAGTCCCGCGGGATCCCCCATTCCAAAAACGGCTGAGTCGCTTGTTACTTGCTTCATATCGTTTCCTACTTGCTTCATATCGTTCGTCTGGTTAAATAGCTCTTCGAACACCCCTGACAACTTCTCCAGTTTATATACTTGAAAATGGTAGTCGAACAAGTGCCTTCGGGATGTTGCTCAAAAAGTGCGCCCCAAGTGGGATTCGAACCCAGTCAAAGCGGTGACGAGGGCGGCGTCGCTACCAATGGACCACAGACACGCAGCATACGAGCTAAAAATAATGATGTAATAAACAATGCGCATTGTCTAAATGAATGTAACATCGACTTCCCCATTATCAAACCTTCTGCCAAACGGGCCAGGAGTTTAGTAACCTTAATGGATGTCAACTACAAGAACGAACATAAAACACATGCGGCGTGTTTTAGACTTTTCCAGAAAGTCTTGGAGATGGAGAAAGAGATAAAAGACCTCAAAATAGAGATGGGGAAGTGGACGAAACTTCCTCGCCATTCACCCGTAAAGAGAAAGTCGGCAATGTCAGACCCTCAGAAAACAAAGAGAACATATTCAAGCACAGTCTCATCAACTGGATCAGCCACCAAGGAAGAAGACTGCCCGTCTAAGGAAGAAATCACAACTGAGAACCGACCTCTTGTGCAAGAAAAGAACGACAGAGAGGGATCTCAGGAAACGCAGAAGCGCCCCGGGGCATCCCGAAAAGAAAAAGAAGGTCAGACTGTTCGTACGAGAGAGCAGAGTCCACACACAATGCCAGCAAATACCACACTGCCGAAGGATGTATCGCACGACTCGGTTGGTGAGGAACCCTGTGGTAGCTACGCCATCACAGCTGTCTCTGAGTCAAACGATGACAACGGAAATTGGCGAAATGCTGAACGTGCGTGTAAAAATAAACGTAGTGACTCTCTTCCAGACAGGCATCTTTACCGAAAACGAAACATCGTCATAAAGGGAGCTCCTGAGTCCAATTCTTCGACTGCAAAAGAAAGAATCGAACACGATCTCAACCTCTTTCAAACATATTCAAATGCCGTCCTTCAGGACGGAGAATGTGTTACCGTGCACAAAGCTTTCCGTCTAGGAAACGCAGATGCGTCGCGTACATTACCAAGGCCTCTTAAAATTATTCTTGCAAATGAAGCCCAGGCCTCACATCTCCTGGAAGGGAGGATGGCCCTTCGTCATTCGCATAAGGAAGTGTTTTTTCAGCCTGATTACGAACCGACAGAAAGACACAAGATGAGGGAGCTCTGGACAGAACTGAAAAGAAGGACAGAAGAGGGGGAGAAGGGGTTGAAAATAAAGGAAGGCAAGATAATACAGATCAAACGATCGTTCCTGTGGCTAACCCCCTTCGTAATCAGGGCCAGTTCCCCCCGAGAAGACGGACACTAAAGGTGCTGTATTCGAATGTGCAGAGCCTGTTTAACAAGATGGATGAACTCGGGACTCTGATCGACGAGCACACGCCAGATATCATCGCCTTGACAGAAACATGGCTTTCTGAAGCTATTGGAGACCATGAGGTATCCCTCAGAGGCTACCAACTGTTCAGAAGAGACAGGAGAAGCCGAGGAGGAGGGGTCGCTGTCTATGTTAGCTACAACCTAACCGCGGTCCCCGAGCATAATCCAACAACAACAGCGGAAGTCGAATTCCTATCTTTAACTATCTCCACCAAATATGCCAGGCCGTTGGCGTTTGCAGTTGTGTATCGTCCCCCAAACCAGATTTCCGAACACGATAGCCTTCTCCTAAGGGAACTGAGCAAGACCTGCTCGAACAGAGACGTCCTTATTGTAGGGGACTTTAACGCCCCCAATATCGACTGGCAAGCTTGGACGGTTGCGGGTCCATCGAACACATTCGGACAACATTTGCTTGAATTGGCAGCAGCAAAACTACTTTTCCAGAATGTAACTCTTGGAACACGTGTTAGGGAAGGGCAACGTTCAAATTGCCTCGATCTGGTGCTCACTCGAGATGAGGAGAGTGTGCTGGATATACAAGATCTCCCGCCAATTGGTGCTAGTGATCATATTGTGATGCTCGTCGAGTATTCCATGTTCTCCCAGCCTAATTCACCTGAACAATTACAGGCAAATATCTGGAAGGGGGATTTTTCTAGCATGCGAACGCAAGCCTCAGCAATACCGTGGACAACCACATTACAAGGAACAGTTAATGACTATTGGAGCACGTTCAGCTCACTGGTCACAAGAATCGTTGATCTGAACTGTCCACTCAGACGAAAGAAAACTAGCAACCGCCCGCCGTGGATAAACCGGGAACTTCAAACCGCGTTTAAGAGGAGGAATAAAGTGTGGAGACGCTATCGACACACAGAAAGTCCTGAAGACCTGACGGAATACAAGCGACAGCGGAATGCGTGTAAACGCGAGGCTCATAGACTTCGAAGCAACTATGAGCTGTGCATATTACAAAATTCTTTGGAGCATCCTAAAATCCTCTATAGTTACATACGTAAGGGACAGAGCAGTCGTGAACCGATTCCAGCGCTAAGATCCCAAAACGGAGTAATTGAGACGGATGACCACCTGAAAGCATCAGCCTTCTCCAATTTCTTTCAGTCGGTATTCACTCATGACACAAACCCTCCTGCCATGCCATATGTAGACCAACGACAATATCCCTCCTGTCCTACATTGGAAGACAATCTTTTCTTCTCACCCACGTTGATAAGAACCCAAATACGCCGGCTGAAACCTGCCAAATCACCTGGTCCAGATGGAATTCATCCACTTGTCCTCCGAGAATTAGCTGATGTACTCTGTGAGCCGGTGTCCATGATATTTCGGAAGTCCATGGAAGAAGGCGAACTGCCGGAGGAGTGGAAAACGGCCCATATTTCTCCAATCTATAAAGGAGGATCCAGACTGGAACCCGAAAACTACCGTCCTATTAGATTAACCTGCATTCTATGCAAGGTAATGGAACGACTTATTAAAGGGCATTTAATGTCGTATCTGGAGCAGAGGGACCTGTTATGTGCTGCTCAGCACGGATTTCGTCGTGGTCACTCCTGTCTTACAAGCAGTCTTTACTCTCAGGAAAAGTGGACAAGAGCCATAGACCAGGGCCGTCCAGTGGACGTCATCTTCTTTGACTTTAAGAAGGCGTTTGATAGCGTTCCTCATGGTCGACTCCTACAGAAGATTTGGGAGTGTGGAATACAGGGCAGCATTTTTAATTGGATTAAAAGTTTCCTGTCATGCAGGCTCCAAAAAGTCATCGTTGGTGCCACCACATCCGAATGGGTGCCAGTAAAAAGCGGCGTTCCGCAGGACTCAGTCTTGGGTCCTCTCCTCTTCCTCATCTATATAAATGACTGTCCTGCAGACCTTGAATGCGATGGCATCATGTTTGCGGATGATATAAAGATCTGGAAAGCAATCAGCTGCGTTGAAGATGCGCAAAAGCTACAGGAAGATGTTAATAAGCTGGCTGCGTTGTCCAGCAAGTGGCTTCTAGCGTTTAACGTATCCAAGTGTGTAGTCTTGCGACTAGAATCTGGACGGAGGCGCTTCCCAAAACATCACTACACGATAAATGGGGTTCCACTAAATGAAGTGGACACGCACAAAGACCTAGGTGTCTGGACATGCTCAAACTTGCTGCCCTCTCAGCATTGCAAAAGAGTCGTCCAAAAGGCAACCAGCATCATGCGCTGGATTAGGCGTGCCTTCAAAATCTTTCCTCCAGAACTCTTCTCACAGATATTCGGCACATTCGTCAGACCGCACTTGGAATACGGAATACCATCATGGATGCCCTGGATGAAGAAAGACAGTGATGCCATAGAGCAGGTGCAACGACGGGCCACAAAACTGGTGGACGGTCTCAGGACTCTGTCATACCCAGAAAGACTGATCCAGTTAAATTTGTTCCCCCTATCCTATAGAAGAATGAGGTGTGACCTGTTATGGACATTTCGCATTATCCACGGGCATGAATGTTCTCTCAAAACTGACGACTTCTTTGAATTCACGTCCACGAGTCACCTGCGCGGTCACCCTTACAAAGTCAAGCGGGAGCGTACACGCCTAGACAATCGAAAGTTTTCCTTCAGCCAGCGTGTTGACCGACCATGGAACTCACTCCCATGTGAAATAGTGACATCTGATACAATCGCTGTATTCCAAAGGCAGCTGGATCGTTTGATATTTGATAAACGACGACTTTCACAACAGGACTATCTGCGGCCAGCCATAAATTTCATTTCTTGATTTCATCCCTACTTAACACATCCCTGACTATTAATGAGATGCCCTCTCTCAAACTATGCAAATGACTGCATTTTATGCTGACTGTATATAACTGCACTTAAAATTTCATGTGTACACTGAGAAGACCTCCTGCCGCACCCTTTGCAGTCCCGCATTATGAAAGTTTTCCGTGAACAAATATGTTACTGACAATATTTTAGTAAGATGTACATTTAACATTTATATTTTATGTACAGATTTCAATAGGGTCATCAAGGGCATTGCCTATTACCCTAAAATACACTATACACACTATACACATACGGAATGCTTCGCTGCTTTCCTGGAAAATGTTAAGACTGGGTGAATTTATGAAAACTCGTCTAATGCACCAAAATCGCAAAAATACGTTCTAATTCGAACGTACTTTTTAAAGAGATCTCCTCCAGACTTCAAAGTATCGAGACAAATGTCGCAAGTAGCTACAAGAAGACTGAGCATTCATCTGGAGGTCAGTCGAAAAACGATGGAATTTTATGAAGTGAGCCTTTTAAAATAAACTGTTTTCTATCCATTTTGCTGCAGTTACCTTCTGCTTTGAGATGTGCTGACCCACGAAATAGAGTCCCAGTTCGATGAGAATATTAGTGGAGCTATATTTTCGATTGAAAATTGCTAGTAAGCCTCATGCATGGAAATTTAAAGTAGCAGCTACTCAGGCTTTTGTGAATACCTGGGACACTCCTCTCTATCATGTTTCGTGTCTCTTTACAAAACCTCCAAAGGTCGAATGAGAATTCCATTTTCACCCCTATGAATGGTGGTGTCGTAGTATCAAAATAAATAGGGTTTAAACAAACGACGAAAAATTCTTATGAACAGAACAAAGGCAAGAACCATTTCTGGATTAATGTGTTCATTATGCAATTAGGTGCAGCTTTATTCTGCGCTGAGATATGCTGAAGAATGGGGGTTTTATTCGGTGCGATTATTAACGACGACATACTTTCAATGTAAAACTGTAAGTAATCCTCTTAAATCGCTGATGGAAATAAAGCAGTATAGATTCCCTCCTGTCCAGGAATTTTGTTGTCACCCTCCATGAAGTCTGGAGCAACAAGGACTTCGTTGTCGACAACTTGATAGCCTCTTAGCCACAAAGGAAGAACACACAGACAACAACTGCATTCCCGATGCTGACAAGCTTTAAGCGAACATTCACATCTTTGGTTCGGGTGTTTCTTTTCTGATAAATCAAAAACAAGCTGATTCTTTATTTACCATGGTAAAAATCTCCTCTAAAACAGCCGAGGAGGAGAAAGTTTACTTAACTGTCCTTGTGGCGCGCACATTTCAGGGATAGTGCCAAGTGAACTCCATCAGACAACTATGCCCCAGATATTGCACAGTTCGACAGTTTCGTTAAGGATCTGTAATGCAAAAAAAATATTGGAAAAAGACTGTCCTGTTTTGCAGTACGAACATGCAGCGATTTTATGCTCTGTAAAATCGGAGGAGAACCACGGCAGAAATCGGTATTACACCGCGGAAAAAAACAGAACAGAACAACACTGGAATAGGTAACCCGTATGACAGGCGACTGAGCGGCAAATTCCCGAAAGTGGCTATTCCCGTGTCCTAACCATAACCCTGAACCTAACAGTAAGTCCGATCCAAATCTTTTGCCTAAAATTAGCCCTTAACATAATCTCAAATCGTACTTTACCCGTGACTCTAGTCGTCATGCAATTTAATGGCAGGCCACCTGTAATACGGGATGGGGTTCATATTCTTGTGTACTATGGACATATCAGTCTTCAGTATGTGCCGGTCATCCTAGCGGTTAGTTTTCCCACAAATATGTCGATGGGACAGTCTAGTGGCTTGATTATTTATACGGCTGGTCTGTTACTCAGCAGATTAAAGAATTCGTTTATTAACTAGCACGGCGCCAATATTCAGCTAAAGGGAGGTATGATTTTCAACTGCCAGATTTCCCTGTGCTTCCTCTTGGGAACCGTCTGCAATCTATTAATTAGGGGAATGATTTATTCCACAAGAACACAGGAATTCTCCCCCAACATTTCCTCTCCAAAGGAACAGGGTGGTGAGTACAGTGTTACATTCCCAACTTGGGCTTTGATGCTTTTAGCCCTGAATAAATTCTCATTAGGGCCAAAAGAAGAAGTATGCACATTTTATAAATTTCCATAGGGGCATATGAATCCCAATGCATCGAAAGACGCTTGATTTTCCCATTGATCACACTCAATTATAATTCAGGGTTCTTATCATTTACCTACATGCTAGACTTCGATTACCTTCGGAGGGTCTTAACAATCACCCGACGTTTATACTTTGACTTATAGCCCGGCAGATATTTCAGTACAGAGTCGGAAAATCTCTCATTATTCCTGCTGCAAATTACCACAATGAAGCAGTTGTTAAATCGCTCCCTGACAACTTAGCATTACCTGGTGTTTCAGTCTCTCGCAATAACATGTAGGCTGCCGTTCGGAACACGTCTGTAAGCTATCTGCGACCCTCTGCATGATGTCTCATCCTGCGTATCATATACGTTCAGAAGGGCCGAGACAGAAACCCGATTTGTCAACGACACCACAAAAGCTGTGTTGAAAGCAGGATGACAGCGTGTAACCAGCCCTTGACCAGATCGTCCACGAGAGACGGACGGTTTTCATATTGGATTCTACAAGTACGCGAATAAAACGACCCATTGTTGGTAAACAGAGTATTTGTGCCATTTCAGGGAGAATGGCGTATTTATGCCTCTCATCGACACTGACATAATTTCGTATCCATCATCCGAGTCCCGGGTAGATTCCTTGGTCTGTCGGCACCAATGAAAGTTAAAGCATTAGTCGCAAGTCTCTATGGACGTACTCGCATTATCATGAAGATTCAAAGATTTGCAACATGATTTATTCTCCAACTGGACATCTGAGCTGGTATTTTGATTGAAATGTCCCAGTGTGAGGAAAAACCCGATGGGTTACGCTTCCTGGTCATCATGTCACAGTCAGATTATCCAATTCTGCAATCTCAGAGGATATTCTTAATGTCAGTCTTTGATTTCCATTGAATACGTATATTTAGAGGAGACTATAACTTCCTCCCTTGTTATCTCAAAGAGGCAACTAGATTAACTTAAATTAGTACCAACTGGATATGTAAGTTGAGCAATCTCTTTCTGCCGCTCTCTCCAAGGAAAGACTCCGAGGATTCGACGTCAATCAGATTCGGTCCCAATGAATATGGGCATAGTTGACCTTCCATGCATTGTATGTTAGTCAGTATCAGTCAGTCAGTATATTTGGAGTAAACGACAGAAGCCCTGAAAACTCCATTTAGAGGATACAGATGTAAGGGAAAATAGTTAAATTGCAAAACTTCTGCTTGCAGTTTTGGTAAGGCGAATTCACAAAACTAATAATGGAACATTAATGCAAAGGGGTATGGTATCTGCGAAATAATTGCGAAAAACTTTGTTCACCGCATTCGAACTGTGAAAATTTCCATATGGGTTAAGTTTGGCGCACAAAAAGGATCTGTTGAAATCATGTTAGTAGTGTATTTGTAGTCGTTTCAGTAATCCGTTGGATCGGGTTTCGACAGTTCGGGTTGCCTTTCAAATGGTAAGTATCCAGTTGTCTCTTGAACACGCTCACGGTAGGGGCATTAACAACATACTCCGGCAAAGAGTTCCATTGGCGAATGACCCTCTGTGTGAAAAAGGTGAAACGTTGATTTGTGTGGCACAGTTCCCTTTTAAGCTGGTAATCATGTCGTCTGAGATTAGACTTGGGTGCCATTTCAAAAAACGCTTTCCAGTCGACATTCAGATTAAGTCCTCTTACCAACTGGAATGTGACCATGAGGTCACCTCTGTCCTGCCTGTAGTGGAGGGGATAGAGGTTCAAGGCCGTCAGGCGCTGCTCGTACGTGAAATTTTTGAGGCCATGAACAGCCTTTGTAGCACGCCATTGTACACCTTCAAGGATATCTTTATCCTTCCGAAGCCCCGACCGCCAAGTTTGTACCGCATATTCCAGGTGCGACCGTACAAATGTCCCATATACTTTGCCAAAAAACATCTGTATTCAAGTGAATAAACGTTCTGCGTATCGCGCTCATGACTGACATTGCCCGCGTAGCGACTTTAGAACACCGCGTGGTGACGCTTAGATCGTCTTTAATG
>CACRXP010001160.1:16079-31793 GCA_902702965.1 Spirometra erinaceieuropaei | reverse complement strand
ACCGAAAGACCCAAATTCATGCTGCATCGGCCCCTCCTCAACGCGTCAGGCCTTGAATTTGTGAGTTCAAACAACCAGTACTGTTTAGGAAATGCAAATAGACTGTTAAAGGCCAAGGTTAGTCTGAAACCTCGGGATCAGGCCGTGTATGACACGCACAGGCGGGCTGTTTAGTTTTTTTCAAAAATTGTGTCCGCGTCCGCACCTAGTCGTTTTGACATTTTCTTGCTATCTTAGCAAAGGGAATGAGGAAATGGAGGGAGAATCCATCTCACTATAAGCTAGACCACGTGCAAATCATTAGTGTCCCATACGCTCATTGGGGCGCACAGTCGACACCGTCGATTGCGATGCTCGAACTGTCATATGCTGCCGAAATCAGCAAGTACTCCGGGTAGGATCACTTCGTTCGTACGCGCACCTGAAAATCTTCGTCTTATCCGAGACCAAAATGTCCTTCGTCAGAAACCATGGTATTTTCATGTCGAGACAACATAACATAACCGAGTCTCCCTAAAAGATACTCAGTCTCACTCTGCAACACAAGTCGAAAGACAGTGGCAAACAGCACAGCACAGGGACGACATCGTTCCCTAAAGCCATATTGTCCGACGGTTTTCCGCAACCCCAAAGTTATTTGCGTGGGCTTGGAGCCAATCAACGAAGCCCTTTCGCTGATTGATAACGCAGACGGACATTCTAGGCCAGCGACATAAAAAATTAGCCGTGTTGCTGATGTACAGTATCCGAAGACTTTCGGAAAGGTCGAGTACCCCGCAGAATGTCCGTTGAGAGTGTAGAGGTTTTGGAAGGGCTTAGGTATTGACATTACGTGTCGGAGGTACTTGACGTTTACGAGATGATACTTGATTTTGGCAGCGGAGATCCATATGGCTTTGTAGATTGCTGCTCCAATGTTCAATGTTTTTCTCCAAACCTACGGATCCTGTGCAATGCGTCACTTCGGCTAACGTTAGCCCTCCTTGTCAGAGATTACCAGTAGTGACTTCGCCGTATAAGAGTCCCCTGTGTAGGCAACCATTTTCCGCTCCAGCGCAGTTGTACTTGAATCTTCCGCTCCGTCTAACGTGAATGCTGAGGATTTTGGTCCGTTTTATGACACACGTGCCAGGGAACCTGACCTTCCTCCTCACCTTTAATATCCTTTGGAGACAAATAGGGTGAAAATGGTTCTGTTTCCTGGCTTGGTTGGCATATAAGCTTTATGGTTTCGCCCCACATACTATTGTCCTTAGGACTACCTCCCTGCTCATCTTGGGTTTCATTTTCAGGCGAAGTCGTCTAGATTCCATACTGAGGCCTTTAGCCCGCCAAATGTTTGGCTGGCTTTGGAGATCCGGTGGTCCACTTCGTCGTCAGTCCTGACATTCCGCGAGATTGTGCTGCCTAGGCATGCCAATTTTTTTAACACTTGTGTGTTGAGCTCCATTGAATGTGGTGTGGGTTCTTTGCAGTGCGTTTCTGGCGTCGATTGATGTATAACCACAGTTCTTTCTGTGGTCATTGTCTGTCCGAAATTGGCGCAGTCGGAGTCCAGGAGAAGTCTATCCTCCTTTGCATAGCTGCATCCGTCGTTGTATCGAGTGCATAGTCATCCGCGAACGGCAGGTCGTGGATGCTAATTTGAGATACTTATGAGGATGTTTGCATGTTTCGGATATGCAGCAGTTGTCCTTCGGTCAGTTAGGCAATATTATTTCCAGCATGTGTCCATCAACATGGAGGAGAGCATGAGGCTGACGAAGGTGGGAGCGTGTACACAAACCTTCTTCACCCTAGTGGCCACTGCAAATGCTTCTGAGACTGCCTTGTTGTCAGTGACGTGAGCTAGCATTCTATTGGTATACCACATGCGTGAAGGGTTCTTGGTACCGGAATTTTGGCTTGACTCGTCATAGTCCGCCGCCATTCTCTAACCTAAAGTCGTTCGATTGGGGTAGTAAAGAGACTTTTCAGCGTTTTCTAACATCTTTCTTGTAGCTGGCGGGCAGGGAAGATCATATCGACGGTGCCGCGGTTCATTCAGGACTCATAGTTGCATTCTGGGATGATTCCCAGTTAGAGGTGGCTGTTGAGACGATTATGGAGGACGGGGCATGGATTTTCCCAGCAGCGTGAAGGATGAAAATGCCTCGGTAATTATGGCGGAGTTGACAGTTGTCCGTGAGACTGTATATGTGTGCGATGGGGACATCCTTAAAGTTCTGGGAGACTCGCCTTTGTCGCCACGTCTCTTCGAACTGCCAAGTGAGTCCGTCTATCGGCTGTGGGCCGTCATGCTTGTAGACTTCGGTTGGAATTGCTTTGGATCCAGATTCTTTCCTGCTGGAGAGTTTTTGCACGGCTCTGATGGTTCCTGGGAGGGAAGGAAGAAGGTCCAGGTCCGTATCGGCTTCCATTTGGAGAAGCTGATCAATGGCGGCGCCGGGGAGTGTGGATGGGCGATAGTGTACACTTCTAAAGTGCCCCACCTAGCCTTTCAGAATTTTCGATTTCTCCGTGAGGAGGGTTGTTTCGTCAGTGATGAGCAACGGTGTGGTCTCTGTGGTACGCGACCATAGACCGCCTTGATGGAGACAGGGAAGTGCTTCATGTTGTTACAATCCACGTGACCTGGAATTTCTTCATCCTTTCGACCCAATCAGTCATTGTGCAGCTTCTGCGGTCTCTCCTACACCAGATATCGAAGCCGTGGAAGCCTGGTTTATTAGCGCCAGCCTCATGGTTAGTGCAGGCTTGGGGCCGTCTATTCTTTCCGGCCATCAGGTTGCACATTTTGTCGTCTTTTCGTCGAACTATTCCGGTGTGCGCGACCAAACATATCCATGGCGGTTGGGTGGATAACATCCTTCAGATGGCGCTATTGTGCCTCCAAGTTGACGTTGTCGTCCGGAGTCTGCAGTTCTTCCCTGCAGCGGGCCAACTGATGAAATCTAAGCGGTGACAAGCACTTTCAACGGAACAGTGTTTAACCTTCTTGGTGGCTGCTGACCTTGTGATTTCATGCGGGGTTATATCCGCAGCCTAATTTTTGGGATAATGGGGGCAGTGATCCGTCCAGACTTCGACATCAGAGATCGTCTCTGTCACTAGGACATTGTGGTGACCAACCCTATGGACGAGGTGGTCCAGCATCTGCCAGCGCCGCGAGTGCGTGGGCATCCACGCTGCTTTTTTCCGCGGCGGAAATGAAAGCAGGCGCTGGTGTTCCGCACAGGTTCGCAGAAGAAGATCGCTGTTGTTACCGCCACCGAGACCATGGGATCCAGCACTAATCTCCCAGGCAGTATGGTACAGTAGGTGATCTAACACACGAATTTACGAACCATTTCTAATAATTCGGAAACCGGACCAAATATATTGACAAAGACTCCACGTTAATAATATAGGATTTTAAGTGGAATGGAATTACAGAAGAAATATTGAAAATTTATTATGTTGTTTAGAGATAATCTTTTTTTTTGATAGGAAGACCTCATACGCCATCCTCGTCCACAACAGGTATCGGCTCACAGGCGCTTCCCTGCGCCTGCTTCCGGCCCTGCCTGCTCCCTCTGCTGTTTTAATCCATCGATTGGCTAAGCAGGCTCGCCAAAAGGATTGTTCGGACGGACTGGAACTCCGTCAGGTCCACTATAGTGACCATGCACTGCAAATTGACACCAGGTTCTCTCTGTGTCCAACAAGTTCTGATTGCACTCCCATTATCCTCTTAAGCCAGCGAATGGCTGTCTCGGGGAATGTGTACATGTCACTTTCGGTTATACCAAGCAGTGGTTCATACGCGCTTCCCTACGCGTGTTCCGATCTTTACTTGTACTCTCTTGCCATGCCTAATCCAGCGAGCGGCCAAGTTAGGCATGTTAGCTAAAATTGTTTTAGTAATCTAAGCACATGGTATCAATCAAGTGGGGCTGCAAGACCAAACCTCATCGAAATTTATACATATCCTCCAAGAATTAGTGCAGCGTCAAGTATGTCGGCTAGTCAACGGCCTAGGCTTTTAGTATAGATCCAAAAACGGTTTTAAGAGCATACTCTGTATGTTTTCCGTTTTTACGAAGGCGCAGTGTCCGGTCATGTGCTTCACGTTCCCGTTGCTCGAAATCGATAATTTTTCCGTTTTTGTATTGTTTGAGATGCGGTTTACTAAAACAAAGATATTTTCGCTTAATTTCGTCAACAGAGGCGTCCCAAGAATAAAAGTTTAGATAAGGTTTCATGGCCACAGGCCGGTCGGCAATTAATACATTTGCATACAAGTAGCACATGCAATCACAATTTCACCCTTACGTGTGCGTTGAGAGAGCTTTCTTTCCGTAAAACTTCTGTCTTTTATAATGACGATGGATGATGTGTCCGTGAGTACTTAACGGATTTCAGTTTTCCAAATCGATTGCTCATAAAGATAAGTTCCTCGCTGTGTGCTTATCAACCCCTCTAAAATAAGATATCTGTCGGAGGGATTTATCAAAAGAGTGAGTCTCTGAGCATTTTTTCAGTGCAGACGTGCTTTTGGGTCATATTTGTAAAGGCATCCAAAAATGGAACCTCATCGCCGAGAAATATGGAACGTCCGCAACGAAATTCGGCGATTAAAAGCTCTGAATAAATTGAAAAACTGTCTTTTATAAGTAAATCTTTTAAAAGCCCTGTTATAAGGTGTATCGTTGACGGAATTTTCCGTACTGTACCTTTTTGCAAGGACGACGTTTGTCCATGTGACTGGTCTTCCAATTTCCTGAAAAACACTGAAATGTTTTGGCAGTCCGATCTATTGCGGCAGATTTTGAAAATGAAAACGCGTACCAATGTCAGAGGTAGGCGCCCGCATTCACTGGCACATTTATTGGAACACAAGAATAATTAGAATGGGGCCTAGCAACAGAGTTTTACGAAACGGCTCTTGATTTCTGTTTTACTCCCTAATCTGATCCCAAGGTTTTTTAAATCAAAGTACTTTAGAGCAGCAGTGTCAGCATTTGAACGGTTGTACTAGAGTCGTGCTACGCCTACGTGTCTGCCTACGTAATTTGTCTTATGTCGCGAATCCATGTCATGGCAGCTCAGAATGACAAATGAAGCCCCGAGAAGAAGATATGAGACCGTAGCTGTGCCAATTCAACGGTCAAATTGCATGAACCTATTTACGGAGGCGGTTACTTAAAGCCCCGCTCAGGCGACGTCTACAGAAACATTAACGATTCTGTGCGACAACCCCACCTCTGCATCAGTTCAGATGAATAGGGGTATGATTTACAACTGCCAGCTTCCTCTATGCTTCCTCTTGGGAATCGTCTGCCATTTATTAATTAGAGGAATGATTTATTCCACAAGAACAAAGGATATCTCTCCGAACATTTCATCTTCAAAGGATCAGGGTGGTAAGTGCAGTGTTACAGTCCCAAATTAGGCTTAGATGCTTTTGGCGCCGAATAAATTACCTTGGGCGCCAAAGGAGTTTCCGTGCACCAAAAATACTTGATTTTCCTATTGAGCACACTGGAATATGATTAAGGATTCTTATCATTTACCTACATGCTAGACTTCGACTACCTTCGCAGGGTTTAACAATCACCCGAAGTTTATGCTGTGACTTATAGTCTGGCAGATATGTCAGTGCGCAGTAGGCAAAACTCCCACTATTCCTGCAACGAATTACCACAATGAAGCAGTTGTTAAATCGCTCCCTGACAACTTCGCATTACCTGGTGTTTCAGTCATTCGCAATAACATGTAGGCCGCCGTTCGGAACACATCTGTAGGCTATCTGCGACCCTCTGCATGATGCCCCATCCTGCGTACCATATACGTCCAGAAGGGTCGAGTCACAAACCCGATTTGTCAACGACACCATAAAAGCTGTGTTGAAAGCAGAATGACAGCGTATGATCACCGCTTGCTCAGATCGCCCACGAGAGACGGACGGTGTTCATATTGGATTCTATAAGTGCGCGAATAAAACGACCCACTGTTGGTAAACAAAGAGTATTTGTGCCATTTCAGGGAGAATGGCATAGTTATGCATCTCATCGACACTGAGAGAATTTCGTATCCATCATCTGAGTCCCGGGTAGAGTCGTTGGTTTGTCGGCACCAACGAAAGTTAAAGCATTAGTCGCAAGTCTCTATGGACGTACTCGCATTATCATCGAGGTTCAAAGATTTGCAACATTATTAGTTCTCCAACTGGACATCTGAGCTGGTATTTTGATTGTAATGTCCCAGTGCGAAGAAAAACCCGATGGGTTACGCTTCCTGGTCATCATGTTACAGTCAGGTCATCCAATTCTGCAATCTCAGAGGATATTCTTAATGACAGTCTTTGATTTCCAATGAATACTTATATTTAGAGAAGACTATAACTTCCTCCCTTGTTATCTAAAAGAGGCAACTAGATTAACTTAAATTAGTGCCAACTGGATATGTAAGTTGAGCAATCTCTTTCTGCCGCTCTCTCCAAGGAAAGACTCCGAGGATTCGACGTCAATCAGGGTCGGTCCCAATGAATATGGGCATTTTTGACCTTCCATGCATTGTGTGTAGAGTAGGTTATCAATTACGAAAGCACCGTACAGTACCCGCAGACCAGGAATAGTATTCAACGAGTACGGCTTCATGACCTACCCAAACTGCAGGTCTGTCACATTTTGACTTCCCAGGAGTTTTATTCGAGCGACGTAGTCTGGACAAGAGTTGAGTAAGTGGAGGCTTTCATCCGTGGTGGAACAGTTGGCCAGCTCTTGGGCTTCTGGATGGACGTAGTCTGGATGTCTTAGAAAGACTTAAAACATCGTGTCCTATTTCGAAACTGGCATTGCGAAAAAAACCTAGCGACAACAGCACGGTCCCCTGCTGCCTTCCATCTATTGGCTATAGGTCGTTGGGCCACAAATACCACTTGTCTACTCGTCTCCATGCCAAAACAGGCGTAGTGGAAAACAGTCTGTCACATGGGATATTTAATATTCGTCCGTGTGGGACAAATGCTTTGCATTGTATTTTTTACTCTTTAGACTCTAGACCCCTCCCCAATCCCCGCATACTTTGCTACATAAACACGGTTCCGGCTACATACTTCACCAAGGCTTTGCACGTCAACCGAACGTGGGCTAGTCGCTGCACAAAAGTTCTTTTCTTCAGCAGCCAGACAGAACCGACGATTCCAGTCATCGGCAAGTCAAAATGAATACTTCTCGTTTTTTTAAATTCATTTCCGATAAGGATCATTCATCCTATTGTCCGGCAGGACGGGTTATTTCTGGGGAACATATGTCCTTTCCAGAATCCAGTGCATGGATATCTGAATTACTTTGAAATAACAGACCCCCATAGAGAGATCGGTGAAATTTAGAAAATATGGGCTAACTCGCAGTGGTAGCCAGGAATGGGGAAGCGGACGGCCACCTAAACGCTAATCCTAACCTCAGCCCTAACCCTAACCTTAACCCTTAATCCTAACTTAAATTGTAAACGTAACCGTAGCCTCTAGACATAGCCCCAACTGTAAAACCAAGCCGTAATACCCAAACCTAATCGTAAACTCAAACCCTAACCGTTACCCGAAAACCTAAGCCTAAAGGATACAACCCTAACCCGAAAACCGAACACCATTAACCGGTACCGTAATCCTAACCGAAAACGCAAAACTGAAGCCAAATGGATCAGATAAGATAATGTAGCCCCACAAAAAGCCCCAGTAGACAAACCCCTGTCATCTTTAATACAGGGCCAGGCTACCAACTGCGATCTAGCCAAAATGTGTTTAATAGTAGTCGATCTCTGTAGCAGCTTGTTTATTACGGTAATTGGCGGGAACCTAGCACGAACATTAACCCTAACCGTACACATACTTTCCCTGCAATTTATCTCAAAGCCACCTGTATTTGAAGGGGTTCCTATTCCTGTGTCTTGGTGAAGGTGGAAGCACCTAAAGGACCGTTATCAGAAGTTTGCTAAAGACTCCACCATTCGATCCTTATACAAAGCGCCATCATTCATTCCCGCGCACTTCGTGATATTTTAAGGGACTAGTGGCCCCACTATGCAGACGGTAGTACACATTCGTCTACTTAATACGGTCGTCAGCGTGCTTTATAGTTGTCATGTTTACTCTGTTTACTTGGCAACAGCCTTGTTCCGATGTACTCGCAGCTATCCTCCTCTTCATTTTCACAATGGCTAAGCTCGAGGGGTGCCTTTCTTTGCGCAGAAACGGAGCACAATAACCGTATCTATTTCAGTATCCACAGACAAACCGACTAATTTATTGACCTCATCCATCGATGGTACCACATTCTCTACGTTCTCATGGAGTGGTATCGATAGAGTAGTCGAAGTTGACAAATCGCCGTCCGAGTTGGAAGTCGACATTGCCAGTGCTGCGCAAAGTCCCGTCCGAGAATTCAGTCAATGGCGAAGGTAGGTAGGTTCTGCGACAGGATTCAAGCTTTTGGCCGTCGGAAGGCACATCATTGTGAAAGAGAACACAAAACGATGAAGCGATAGCCGGCCCCGACCATAGCAGTGACGTCCACTAACACATAATCTGGCTTCAGCATTTGCCATAGGGACGCATGGTTAAGGGCTATAAACGTTGCAACGAAGTAGACAAGCGACAGTTAGTTGCTGATAGCAATTACAGAATTCAAGACAGCAGCATATTGTGGATAATTTAACTGAATACCCAGTTGTTAAAACACGTTCCCGACAGAGAGCCTTGAATTTTTAACATTTAGGCTAAGTTACCTGACCAGTATATGTACTGCAACATACGGACTCTACCGACTCTGACACAGTAGGCTGGCTGCCAATACAGATTTTTCTAAGAACTAAATAAAGAATTCACAGAATGATTTCCAGACATGCTGAACTAAAGTGCAGCGGCCCTCACAGCAACGCCCGTGAGACAGATAACGCAGTAGTCCGCGTACTTTATTTCACCTCCAGAGAACAGGCAAATTATTGAATTAACAACACACCCTGAGATCCTCGTGGTTTCACAGCCTTAGTATGCCATAGACTATTACTTTGTGCAAAAAAGTATCACACAAATTACCAAAGTGGCATATGTCTGCATATCTGCCTGGCGAAAATGTGCACACATCGACGGTGACAGTCGTTATTTTGGGTGGTTGAAAAGGCGGTGTCGGATAATGTATGCAATGGTAGCTCTCTTCAGCAAGCATTGTCCATCCTTACTTCCCTCCGTGCAATCACTTTGTGACTGTTAACCGGAATGTCTCCAGTTCGCTTTACTGCGAATTACTTTACTCGCAAGTCACTCCTGCGGCATATCCGTGGCATTGATGGTCCACATCGCCTGCGATGGACAAACTATGCCCCATCCCCTTGTGTCAATTTTTTCGTCTTAGTAGAATTTCATTTTACCTCACTTTTATTTAGTTCATTAATACCGGTCGATTGCATTCAGCCATGATGGGAACTTTCTGTCGCGTCACTCTCCTGTTCCAACTCCAACAACAAAGAATGGAAACGGAAGTATTTGTGGATATCAGGCTTGTCCGAGTACACTTAAGCGAATTAGATAATGACTGTGGATTATTGGGAGAGGTCCCTTCTGTCTGAATAAGTCACAATGAATCACATGATTCACACGAAATTCAGTCTTTGTGTTATACGAACTATCACCTAGACATCTGTCTCTGAAAAGGACTGTTTCACGTACATCAATAGGCTCATGGGAGTCAAACTGTCAGATAGTACACGGTCAGGTACCCAGCATAGAGCTCGCATAACCTGTTTGGTCAACAGTTTTAGGGTTGATTACTCTTGTTGATCAGTGGATTTCAGGCCAAAACGGGGTGTTGCTTGCAAATCCGGGTGCGATGGTTGAGGTGAGATCGTGTCTCTGTTAGATGGATGATCTTTTTGCTCTGAGTATATCTGCTCTCTTGATGGGGGACTCGGTACAACCCTGCTCCCCCTGCCTTTAGCACAGACTTCACCTCCCAAACTTGACACCAGGCGCTCGTGGATCGTGTTGCTATTTTACGATCCCAGCAAACATGGATGTCCGAAAGTGTGCTTGTCGTCGCTAGTAAGACTATTGCATTTAGTGTGTCACTAACACACACGACAGTTCGACCGTCGATTTCGACGATGTCCACCGTGTGCCCACAGCAGAGGTAAGAGTAGGGACGGTGACTTGAGCAGGGATTTATAGTGCCAGTAGACTTGCGCTGCATCTACCTACACTCTCTCCTCCTCCCCCGCCTGAGTCCGGCGTCAAGACAGAGTCAAGAAGACCGGAGATGGGGGAGGCCGCAGGTGGATGGCTCGGACGGATCCTCACCTTGGCGTTTCACCAGACCCCCTGGTCCACACAACAATAACCAGGATTTTGACCACAAAACAATGGGGTGGCGGCAGTGGTCCAGTTGAGCGACGAATGCCGACAACAGGGTCCGTCAGCGCGCCCCGCAAATGTTGGCATTTGTTATTGCGCACAGATAACGCCTGCCAGAATCCGATGTGGCTCGCGTGTTGGCCCAGTGCATCTAACAGGTGGCCCGTTATGTGGGCGCACACACACACACACACACGACAGGTCGGCGGTCGTTCCCGACGATTTCCATCGTGTTGTCCATAGCGAGGTGAGTGCAGGCACGGCGACTGGCGCGCGAGTTAGTTCATAGTGATGACAGGCTTGCGTAGCATCTACCGCATCCTCTCATCCCTAGCATAAACCCGGCGTCAAGACAGAGTTGAGAAGGCCGTAAGCGAAGGAGGGCGCAGATGGATGGCACTGCCATGCCCGCACCTTGGCTGCACTTAACACTTCCTGGTCCGCAGAGCAAATGGCGAAAATCATAAGTAAAAACAAAAAGGTGTTGGCGCAGCCGGATCCGCACCCGGGCGTGCAGCCAAGCCCGGCTTTTTTCTTACAGAGTGGGAGTGCCATGTCCGCTGGTGGGGGAAGGTGTGATGGTGTGGTGTAGTCCGTGGTTATTTGCCGCAGGTTTTCGCTAATGCGGTGCACGAAAATCCCAGTTGCTGGAAGCAGTTCGGATGGAGGTAATTCCATAGGTTGGAAATTGAAATTATTTACAAATGGTGGCCATAATCTTCAAAAAATATCCAAATTTCCCACAATTTTCTGCACGATGCTGACAAAAGCGTTGATATAACGAAGTAGCTAGCATTACTCGGCTGCCTCCTTCGGAATGCCATCAATAGTGAATACTCCAGTAATAAGGTCAGTCACAAGAGCTGCAATTTGCACAATGCCCGCTTGCTGTTTTCATGGACTCACTGTCGAGATAGCAGGCGCCCACTACTCCGTTCTGAAGCCAGTCCATTTCCATTGGTCCTTTCAGATCTTAATCTCACAAAACCGGAAAGTCGAATGCACTTGTGGAGTAAGATGAGGAAGATAGTGCGTTATGTTTACCAGTACCGGAACGATTATGACTACTTCTACAAAGCTGATGATGATACTTATATGTTTGTGGAGAACCTGGCCGACGAACTGAGTCGAAGAAACCCCGACGAACCATTCATGATGGGACGCCGTTTTCCCGTAAGTAATTTCATACTGTAAATCCTAATGCATGGATATTGATTTTAGGCAGATTCTACTCCTGTTTAAACTATTTTTTGCAGTTTGCAAAGTTTCGTGTAGCGTAGTCGGTAGTGGGTGTTTACAATGTTAGAATTCGGGCTTTAATTTAAATAAGGACTATTATCAACAAAGACGAGGAAATCCGGAATGACCGCTACTGGTTCATTTACCAGCCAATCAGGCCAAAGCGACAGGCCTGGAAAGCCTTAGTCATGAACTTGCTATCGTCGCTTCCTGAGCATAACACATTGCCGTTTGGTCAGGAGCTTACAAACTGTAGACTAGACTCCGAAATCCTAAGAGCAATGTGTGAATGCAGTCATCCGATTTAACGCGATTGCGGAACGGAGTATGCTGTTTCGTTTTGCCTTGGAACTCATGCCGCCTGCTTGTGTTCGTATGCAATCGCCCTTTCAACTGAGGTTCTACTTACAGTAGATGGGTTATCTCATGAAGTGTTAATCGAAATTGTGAAATACGTCATCGACTCGAGAAGATATCCTTAAGTATGATTGTAAGATAACTCACCGTGCAGCATAATCCCATGATAATTCAGTTACTTCAAGATGCCGGCATTTAAGTAAACTTCTTTATGGCCATCTGCTAAATTACACTCCGTCAAAAATATTATTTGTTTAGTATGAATTTTTGTCACGGATTATCGGTGTCTATACAAATGTAATAATTCATATTGACCCTACTGTGCAATACTCGGCGCCTCGGTGGGATTCGAACCCGCGCAGTAAGGGGAAGGCCTCTAGTAAAGCCAACGCTCTAACCACTTGGGTTACGAGTCCCCCTCCGGACGACGCGAGTTTAATCACATTTGGGTCAAGTTACCCTAGGAATTACGTAGGCCTGGTAGTCGTCTGGTGGATTCTAGGTGAATTACTTAGGAAATCCTGCCTGGGCAGTCAACTTACTGTATCAGATTTGGTGGATTCCAGACGTTGCAGCAGGTTGGGCGGGTAACCTGACCCAAATGTGATTAAACTCGCGTCATCCAGCGGGGCCTCTTAGCTCCAGTGCATAGAGCGTTGGCTGTACTAAAGGCCTTCCACTTACTGCGCGGGTTCGAATCCCACCGAGGCGCCGAGGTTTTCACATTTGGGTTAATATGAATTATTCAAAATCTGCCAAAACATCTAGAAATTTAATTATATTTCATAGAAGACGTACGCAAAAAATGCTCATTTTTTACTCATTTGGTAGAAAATTAAGTCTTCTTTAAACTCGATACGCGAAGAAAGGGTGTAATGTGCTTTTGAAAAATGTTTTTGATTATGAGATATTTTAAGCCCGGGAAATGCCCGTTCATAAAATATCGTGTTTCTGCACATACTAACTTTGATTTTAAAATTGTCAGTACGGCTCAAATCCACTAATAACTTTCAATAACCCCATAAAGTCTCCTCTTAATACTGTATAAAAATCTATGATTCTCCGTACACGAAAAATATACAGCATCTAGCTTTGAAACCCTGAATGCAAATGTAACAGCAGGTAGAGTTCAAAATTATTCAAGGATTAGAATAGTTTTTTCAACCGAATTATGCCCTTCAATTATAAAATTTAAATACTAAATAAGTGGTCATTTTCGTATTGTGTAGTTTCGTAGATGGTCATAAAGAAATTCATTTAAAAGCCGGCATAATGAAGTGAACGAATAATCATGGCATTATGCTGCACAGCGATAAATATGAATGTGCGGGAGCAGTGTGGACAGTGGATGAGGAGGGTGTAGACACACACACACACACACACACACACGACAGTTCGACCATCGATTTCGATGATGTCCACCGTATGCCCCACAGCAGGTGGGAGCAGGGACGGTGACTTGCGCAGGGGTTTATAGTGCGCGTAGACTTGCGCTGCATCTACCTACGCTCTCTCCACCTCCCCCGCCTGGGCCCGGTGACAGGACAGAGTCACGAAGACCGGAGACGAGGGAGGCCGCGGGTGGATGACTCGGACGAATCCTCACCTTGGCGTTCCACCACACCCCCTGGTCCACACAGCAATAACCAGGATTTCAACCAACGCAACAGAGATTTGGAGGCTGGCACGGCCGAAGCCGCACATGGGCGCGCCGCCGTCGCCTGGCTCGAATCCCACACTGCGATGGGAGTGCCATAAAGACCACATTGAAAAGGAGCAATTGCAGCCTGACTCTCAGACCGCCTCCAGTGAAGGAGGAGGTCCAAGTTACCTCGTCAGTTGGCAACCTTCCAAGCCACGGCTTTTAGCGCACCGTGATAGCTTCAAGCGCGTCAGATTGTTTATAGTGAGGAGGAAGTGCACTGAGTCGTCGACCTCACTCTCCATTCCCATTCCCACACTCCAGCCGCCGTCCGAGCCGGTCGGCAAACTGGAGTGGGGAATGGGCGCGGTGGCTGACACGGTCGACTGACCATGCCTGCGCCCGCCACAGCACGACCTGGCCCCCCATACACACACATCAGGTTTTCACACAACGGAGGTTGAACGAGGTGTCTCTTATTTGCATGAGAGGGTCGTGGAAGGTGCTGTTTCAGCCCCTCCCCAGCCCACCAGTCCGCCACTCCACACAACGCACACACACAACGTGACGAACTGCGTGGACCGACTGGGGGCGTCAATCAGCAACCTTGCTATCCACGACACTTAGCGTGTCGGAATAGCCTCGGACTCAAGTCACCCGTGCAGTCGAGGCCGCATGGGGACCGAGTCGAGATGCACACTTCCCACTTGCATGGAAGGTGGCAATTGATGCATGCGGTGGGTGAGTGTTGATGCGTAGTGGTGATGGTGGAGGAGGGTATGGAGTGTGTGAATGTGTGGTGTAACCGGCGGTATCTACCGCATGTCCTCGCGGATGCGCGTGTGACCGAATAGACCCATGCGGTGCCTGAAAGTGCGAGGACAGTGTGGGCAGTTGAGTCGAGCTTTCTGGGTATAGGTTGGTGCTCCAGGCACTGGTTCGCCAGTCTCTGTGCTATGGATCCGCAAGTGACCGACCAGGCCGATGCGAGAGGTGAATGTGCGTGAACAGTGTGGGAAGGTAAAGTCGGCGGCCTCAGTGTCAGCTACGGAGGAAGCGGTGATGGTGTAGGTGGTGGTGGTGATGATGGGCGCGCATGGTGATGGAGCGAGGGTGGGACTGGGCGTGGTGGATGTGCTGGATGTCGTGGGTGTGTCGGAGTTGCGGTCAGGTCCGCTCTCGTGGATGCTCATGTGGCCGAATAGGCCCATGCGATGCCTGAAGGTGCGAGGGCAGTGTGGGCAATAGAGGCGAGTGCGATGGGTGTTGGTTGATGCTCCAGACACTGGTTCGCCAATCTCTGTGCGATGGATTCGCAAGTTACCGACCAGGCCGATGCGAGAGGTGAAGGTGCGGTCGCAGTGAGGGCAGGTGCAGTCCTGATCCTCATCACTGGAGTCGAGGGAGGTGGTGGTAGTGTCACTCGTTGCGTGTGTGACAGTCGCCTGAGCGGCCGTCGTTGGAGCAGTGGAGGAGGAGGAGGAGGAGGAGGATGGAAGTGGTGGTTCAGAAGAATTGACAGAGTTACTTGGCGGCGGCGGGGAGGAAGAGACGGGCTGGGGGACGATGGTTGGTTCAGTTCGAGAGGCGCAGTTGGTCCGAAGATGTCCAACAAGTCCGATTCGAGCCCGGAATGTCCGTTGACATCGAGGACACGTTGGAAGCGGTTGTGCGGCGGCGTTGCGGACTGGGCGAAGTTGTGATTTGCGGGCTTCGCGTTTCGCTTTGGCGGCGGCTATGCGATTGTCTTCGTAGATCGCAGCGCCTGTCTTCACTGTCCTCCTCCAGGTCGGTCGATCGAGTGCGAGCTCTTCCCAGTTGGTCGGGTTGATTTGCAGGCGCCTCAGGGAGGACTTCAGGGTATCCTTGTAACGGCGAATCTGGCCTCTTTGACGGCGAGAACCCGTCGCGACGTCTCCGTAGAAGAGTCGTTTGGGTAGTCGCTCGTCGTCCGTGCGCACCAGGTGGCCGCTCCAGCGCAACTGCATTTGTCTCAGTATGGCGTGTATGCTGAGCATTCCCGTACGTTCTAGCACATCAGTATCGGGGATACGATCCTGCCAGTTTTGCCTCAGGATGCGACGAA
>CACRXP010001160.1:3579-11079 GCA_902702965.1 Spirometra erinaceieuropaei | reverse complement strand
TTTGTTCAATAAGTTCACTCGCAACTTCAACACTTTTCCTCTAGCGGCTATGAGACCTTCATTCACGTCTGCGCTACTTGCCAGTCAATTAGTGGGGAAGAATGTACTAAGAAACAAACTCTATGGTCTGTGGCTCATTCACAATCGCCTTATTTTCATCTACAGCAAAAAAGGCAAAGCGTTTCAGTCCTATTCTCAGCACTTGAAGACTATTTTCTCCAATAATCTTCTCCATGAACGATCACCACACTTCAGACTAGCCACCCCAATGAGATCTTGTCTCCGTGAATCTCGATTTCCGTTCTAACTGCCGCCAGTTCGGACGCAACAGACTTTCATGTCCAGGGCGGAGAGGAGGGACCGGATTCTCCTAAATATCGTTGGACATATTATTCTCGCCTTCTGGATAATAGGGTCATCTGGTCTCATCCCTTAGAGTGGATGTTGAGTTGAGCGTCAATGAAATGCGACATCAAGACGGCTATGAGTTTGAATGAAGAAACCGCTTTATCAGATCTGCCTTATGTCTGTGTGACGTCTGCAACCGACGCGACGTTTTACTCAATACACGACTAAGCATTCACAGTGCTGTTGTCCTGACGGTGTTCTTATACGGAGCGGAGACGTGAACTGCCAATAAGGACGAAGCGTGAGGACCCACTCGCTTTCATCCCAGCTCTGCCCCGAGATCCCGAAAGCGAATTGACAGGAAAGGAAGACGGACAATAAGATGTTGGAAAAACCGTCATGTTGAGGCAAATAAAACTGCGTAGGAGTAACCACATCATGAGGGTGGATGGCGAGACCCTGTCCAATATGTTATTTTATGGAGACTTCCTTACATGTGTTTTCAGACAGGTGGACCAAAGCAACACCCCAAGCCGGTCGCTGGCGGCGTCAGAAATTGTGGATTGTCGATAGTTCTGAAGGGCCTAGCCCACCACTGCTGAAAAGGCCGGACCAATATTTCGGCATCTGTGATTTCTCCGTGTGGAGTGTTATTCCGTCGGAGCTAAGCAGCGGCGGTGTTCCTCTGGTGCATGAGCCGTAGACAGCCTTGGAGAAGGCCATGAAATTCTTCGTTTCCTAGAGGTCCGCCTACCCTCGTATTCTATCGGCCTTGCGTTCTATGCATGCATTTTTCGTCTCACTCAGCCGTTGCTGGATCCAGCACGACAACCGAAGAGGACCATTTTGTTTGCGTCGGTACCGGATTTGACGCACAGTTTAATGTAGGTTTTATGCAGGATGTCTTCACAGGGAGCGGACTACGGATTTTGTGTTTTCCATTGAAGCAAGTCTGATGTTGACAGTAAGGGCGATCGAGGATCTCCAGGACGGTCAGGTGGACGGCGGACCGCAATTGGTACCATTGCATCTCCATGGTGGCGTTGTCATTCGGAGTCTGCAGTTTTTCCTGACATGAGTCAGTTGATTGCTGACATCGAAGCGATGAACAAATACTCTCAACACAACAGCATCTAATTCACCTGGTGGCCGCTGATCCTGTGGTCGCCTGTGGGGTTAGACTCTCGGCTTCCTCTTGGGATTGGCAAAACGAGAATCCGTCGAACCGTCGACGTCGCAGATCGCTTTTGTCAATAGCACGTTGTAGCGGCCACGCAAACGGAGGAGAATGTTGTCCAGTAGCTGCAATCGCCGCGGTCGGGTGCGCACCCACGTCGCCTCCTTTCATGCTGCATGAGAGAAGGTGTTGATGGGGAAGAGGAGGAGGCGGTGTTTTGTGCATGTTTGCAGAAGGAGAGGGTCATTTTCATTGCAGGCGCCAACTCGCTGTGCGCTTAGCACTCCCTTCCGGGCTACTTAATCTGTCCCAATTTGGGCAGTGAAATAACCTAGGTTAGAGTTAGCCTCCCTGTCTTCGGCGGACTCGCCAGGAGGGCGTGGGAGTCTTCGTAGGACCTGTTCCACACCTCGACGGATTTCGTTATTGGGCGAGCGTGGACATTGTATTGATGCTTACTCGGCTGGTGGTAAACGTTAGTAGATTTTGCCAAAACGCGAACAAGGTCATCAAATATCTTGGTGTGGGGGGGGGAGTTCAGTACGTCAACTGGTTGAGTTATCATCAACGAACCAAAATTAATAGCCAGTACAGACTAGAAAATATACGATGTCAGTGTCCGAAAACCCCGGTTCTGTTTTCTATCTAGCGAACAATTTTAGATGCACACGGCAGTGAACGTGATAGAGGAGGTAACTTTATAGGATAAATGACCCACAAAAGCGCTGAGCATGTGTCATTGGAACAAGATGTTACGGATGACAGTCAGATCAGAGCATGTCATTACCTAACTGATTCTCTTTTAGACAGAGGTGAGAATGACCGACCTCCGAATGCCCGACGATGAATGATGCATGGAAAGGCGAACCATCCTCACATAGAATATGGAATTGTCCTCTGTAGGCAATGTGCTTCTCTTTCTCTGGTCTCCATTGGAAATGTCCTGCTTATTGGTGCCATTACCGAGGACGCTTGCTTGTTTCCCATCCACAGTGGTTTAGACGCCAGACCCAGTAAACTACCCCTGGCGGGGCTGAGTTCGTGGGACGCAATAAACAAATCACATAGTTTGTTAATCACCCAATCCGTTCTTGCGGTAAGGTGTAGTTGCGATGGGAGTGCAATCTGGTTGGGTAACTGTGCCGAGTTTCTGATAGACCAGGGGGTCGCTATTCACTAGCAGAGCGGCGGTAGCAACTACACGAATGTCGTCCTCCCCTGCAGAAACCGATGAGATGTCCCAATACTAACCGACATTCCGGGATCGGTTTGTCCTTGTTGGACATCTCCAGACCCATTGCAATGGCAAGACGACCAACCCATCTATGATCTCATGGAACACCACCACCACCACCACTACTACTACTACTACTACTACTACTACTACTACTACTACCACCACTACCACCAGCATCACCAGTGAAGACACTCCTGCCATCCTGCAAAATATCACCACGATTGCCATATCATCAACAGCGTGGACTCAATTTTGACCTGTTCCCACTGCGACTGCACGTTTAAAGCACGGATTGCACTGGTTGGTCACTTGCGAATCTATCGTGCGAAGACAGAAGAAATAGTGTCATGAACTCCGATATACACACTTCGACCCAGTTTGCTCTATTCACACTGCTCCACGATGTTCGACTGTATTCGGCTATATGCCCCTCAATGAAGGTCTAAGTTAGAAAAACCGCAGTCCGACTTTGATCCTCACATCTCAACGCACCTGAGCACACACATCTCCGAGGCTAGGAAGGCCGCGAACTCATAATATACACAAGCACAGCCCGCGTAGTGTCAGAACTCTCTCCCGCAGAAAGCGCGAGACCTACCTTGCCAACACCGCTGTGTCGAAAGAATCGTTGAGTGCCCCTACTTTCATGGGCAGTATGCCCTTTGACACGGCCTACTACAGGCGTTGGTGATCGTGTCGTGTGTGACGCACGAATACTTGCCATTTAACCCTGCCAGCCACTGCGCCCCATTCGATTAGCAGTTGGCAGAGAGGCTCGGACAGCCGACTGATGTATGAGCGAAGGAAGAAGGAGCGAGGCCTGTACTGGGAATTCATCCCCGTGACATTTCTGTGCATTCACTGCTACAAAAAATCTGACGAGCTTGAATATATCCCCGTGCACTAAGAGTCGTGAGTTCGAGGACTCCCAACTCCATCCCCAGGGAACATTTTGGAATGACCGCAGAACCGAGAGTAAGGCTCAATGCCCCCTTCTCAATGTGACCTTCATGGCCCTCTCACGCGCGTGAAGTCCGAGTCAGCTTCATGAAGGCGAGGTACGCGAAGTTGGGGCCAGGTCGTGTGTGGACGGGCAGACAGACTGTTTAGCCTTGCCAGCCACTGCACCCTCACCAACACCCGGCCGCCTTGATATTATCTTGTCGTCGGAGCAAAGTGGGTGAGGGAGGGGAGAGAGTTCAGTACTTGCTGCGCACATCTCAATCGCTATGAACTAATTCACGCGAAAGTCACCGAGGCTCCGCCCACTCAGCGGAGCATGCACTGGACGTCGTCGCCTGCGACGGTCGAACTTTCATGTATCTGTGATGGACTTTAGTGGACACAGGTGCCAGAGTTGACTCCTTCAGGATGGCAGAGTCTGGTTTGTGCCAGAGGGGGACATTCGTACGCCTGTTGTTTCTCTGATCACCGGATTCTCGCGTCGCGCTCAATCTTGGGACTGTCTTCTTTCCAGGCGATGCATTCTTTTGCTCCATATGTAGCGTTTTGTCTCGTCAGGACCACTGACTACTTTTCTCCAGCACTTTCGCATCTCTGACGTCGGCCCTTCCTAACAAGTCGATTCCCCATTTCCTGATGTACGAATGTATACGTATGTATGAAAGTCGGGGTCTAGTCAACGGATCTGATTTTGTCTCTCTGCATTGCTCTGATGGTGGACACTGCAACCAGTTCCTAAGTAGAAATTAATAAGTCAGTCTATCCTTCTTTTCACATGGGCCTAAAAGTAGTTCAACGACGCCCAATAGGCACTATATCTATTAAATTTTGGCAAATGATTCTACACTCAGCTGCCAGGTGCACTTCAAATGCTCCAAATTGTCTTATCTATACTCAAGTTAGACGCATTATTTCCAAATTTCTGGTATCTCTTAGGCGTCTGTGGTGTTGCCGTCGGTGTAGATCTCTATGATGCTTTCGACAATCGGCGGAGAAACAAGTTCAATTGGGTCAGTCCGGAATCGGTATTTGAGAAAACTAAGTGGCTCGCAGGAAGTGTAGCTTCGCCCACTGGCAAAAGTCTGCGCTTTTGGGTACGTTTATTTTTAATAATTTGAATGTAATAATGGGTGGAGAGAGCGCTCCAAGGTCATAAACGTGAACTTGTTTATTGTTAGTGGCCATTTGCCGATTCCTGCAATCTGAAACACTCAACTCTACAGCGATGACGATGAGATTCTATGAGATAGAATGCAGTTCACCTTCCGTGTTAACATCCCAGACTTTCGCAAAAAATCTACGGCATCGGTAACCGCCTTTTGTCCAGTGTACTCCATTGTACAACACCAAATTGCGCCACCATGTCCAAAAAATCTGCCAATCCAAATACCTATATCACCGATTCGCATTTCTTGAGACGGTCGCATTCAGAGACCCACATTCTGATTCGCCGCTATACTTAAGGTCAATGACAAGTGGCATGTGTCCACTACATAAAATTTGATCCTGGCGAATGGCTGCCATTGGACATCCGGTTGTGGCTAATCAACCGCATTAGTCCTCATTCTCCAACATGCACGTTTTCTGCTCAGTATGTATAAACTATTTCAGTAATGAGGGTAATCTGTAAGGTGCGTCTCCAAATATCCTTTCCCGTCTCCCATGTCCACGTATATGTCCGTGTTGCGCGACTAATATTACTTTAATCTCCTCTTCTCCTTCTCGCAGTGGATGCCGACTTCGGTTTGGACCGTTAGCTTCCATTACGTACGCCCGGAAACCATGTATCTGATCGAGTTTGCATCGCGGTTTATTCAGCTCCCCAAACCAGGATCTGCTGCAAAAACTACAACCAAAATTAAAACATCCGGTTGGTCTTGAACTCCTGCGATTCCGAAATCCGCACAGGTATTTGGGAACAAACAGCTTTCCGTTCAGAATTCCTTCCTCCTATGACTGATGTAAATGCACACCTACCCATGCACACACGAGCTCACAGACGCGGACACAGAGACTGAATAAACTCTTTTTGGTCTGAATCTCCAATGTCTCAAACAATATTTTTATCTACCTACTTTTAAATTCACCTCTTCGTCGTTTCTTTCTGTTGAAAACCCAATATTTGCAATTGTTGAATATTATTCAGTTGAAGTAAAATTTAAATGTCGCTTGCCTTTCCCCTAGCCGGTTGTGATGGGGTTGTCTTGTCTCTCCAGCTCCTATGACGTGACTTTAACAACGTAGGACGGCTGATTACGATAAGGCCGAATCACATCGTGTTGCTCATTCTGCAGGCATCGGTACCATTGGCGACTGCTGCTCCATAGCTCTGTCCCCAACATTCGCCTCATTACCGAACAACCCGCACCGGTTATCCTTCTATGACTGTTCCACTTTGCGGGAAAATGCGGCGATCGTCAGTATTCTATAAATATCTCCGGATTTTTAACTGCGTTTCCGTCGATTATTTCAGACAAGGGATCAGTTAGATGTGCGCCGACTATTTTGCACATCAGCAACGTCTCGCACTCACTTGTTGATTTCGTCAGACTTGGGATGTCGCGAGGTCCTAAACGTGCTAAAGTACGTGAGGCACTCGTGCGAGACAAGGCATTTCCTCAGTGAACACCTTAAAACGTTAGCGACGGCAAAACTCTCGTCAATATCCCACCTGGTTCACGTCTTTTATAGGGGATGAGAGTGGGGGAAGAGCCGTTAACCGGAGAGTTTCGAAGATATCTTCGGACTGATATGAGTGTCTTCGTACGAAATAGCAAGAATAGAAAATGGGGTGCGACTGTGAGTGCTTGATCGCCGAGCGGCCGTTCGTTATCACACATTAATTTAGAATCACCCGATGGCGGCACTAACTGACCTGGACCAGGACTGCAGGAAGGAGTGCATACGTCAGTTCTAGTTTACAACTCCGTCTACAGCCCTCCCAGGTGGTCACTTGACGAATAACAACCAATAATAGCGAAGTAGTGCCGGGAAAGACATGGAGGTCTGAATAGTCTTTCCGGGTTATGTTGCCATCGTCGGTCAGCACTGATTCAATTCAAGGCCAGTAAAGTCTTAGACTTGGATTTGAACCACTCGGTCATTTGGCATTTTAGTCAAACTCTCCACCGCTTGATCCACAGACGTACGTCGTGTCAGCTTTGCTAATAGTTAAGAGAGGTTACCAACAAATGATAAGAAAATTCTTTTCCACAAGACAATTTTGGCGATATCATTGCTCTGTCAGTACGTCGAGCACAGCATGCGCAGGAACTTACTGGTCAGGGACTGTAGTAGAAAGTGAGCGTAAGCGGTGCACTTAATATGAAAAAAGATTCTGTTTAAAAATTTTAAAAACAATTTGGGAGACAAATGTCCGAGCCTAGGACCGAGATTATACGACATTGTAGCAAGGTAAGTTAAGCCGTAGATAACCAACTTGATTGACTAGTAGAAATCCGACTCAAAAATATCACGTGGAACCAGACTTGCGTCCGTGATCCAAGATACGACTTTTTGGCAACCTACGACCACCGCGATCCGAAGATGTAAGGTCTTCGACTCGTCGAGCAAATGTTTAAATTTTATTTTGCTGTCGTTAGATCCGAACTGAACTCAACAATATCTGTTAATTTCTGCATTACTGAGGACCCAGGATGCCAACGTGAGCGTTTCTCACAAGTATTCGAAATTGATCAAGGCAAAAACATGAAGTTCAGGTTAGCAAAAGTAAGAGATCCGGGTCGGTAATCTGAGGAGAATGAATTGCTCACCG